>SJJU01008475.1:0-21511 GCA_012932125.1 Conopomorpha cramerella | reverse complement strand
AATTTTTCATGCCCGAAAACACGGTTGGAAAGATGTTTTCTAAAAATTAAACCTAGCTAGATCGATTTATCGCCAAAGATACATACCAAATTTCATGAAAATCGGTGCAGCCGTTTCCGAGATTCCAATTATATATTATATATACAAGAATTGCTTGTTTAAAGATAAAGATATGAACATCTAGGGTGGCCTGTGGTGCCCAGCAGTGGATGTCCTTTTTTTCTTTCATAAGAAGATGTTGTCATTAATAAGCACAACAAAGAAAGAATTAGCGATATCGGCCTACCCGTTCTGGAGTTATGTAATGACAACGAAAAGTGGCTTCAATTTTTATATAATAGATAAGATTACCAATTACTGCTCTGTTGTTCGCAATAGAAAGAGACGGTTTCGAGGCGTGTCTGCTAAGCGTACTGTCCTGTTTGAGCTGTGGCGTCAGAGCGTAGTTGAGGGGTGGAGTGGGAGGCTCAGTACAATGCTACCAACAATACTTTATTCACAGCTGCAAGAGCACATTGTAGATTAACTCAAATATGCAAAAGGAGAAACTGACTGAGTGACTGACAATCAACGCACAGCCCAACCGGGTAAATGTAGGAACTTGAAATTTGGCAGGGACTTCGTTAAGGTACCGTAGGGGTGCAGTAAGAAAGGAAATAGCGAAATTCCCACGGGAACGGAATTTATAATATATATGGGAAAAACATCAAAACACGCGAGCATCGCATTCTAATGACGCTAATGACTGTGAGAGGTCGACGCAGGCCTGGACGGCCCTTGCACACGTGGCGGTGCACCGTCGTCCAAGTCGAACTGAGAGCACGAAGGGATGAGCTGGGCTGCATGATGATGATGATAATGATGATGGGCAAAATAATGTTCGCCGGGTCAGCTAGTTAGATTATAACATGACCATTGGTTCGCTTCGTTTGTACACGTATTTATGAACCTGACTGTACTACACACTATGTAGGAGATCAGTGGCTCTGCTGGCGGAAGTTGTGTTGATGGACGGAACTAGGTCAACCGGTTGTGATGTCATAGGATTTGAGAATACCACTGCATTTGGATCGCGTGTTGGCAAACATAGTTATTTAGTGAAAGTATATTTAATTGACAGCTGAACACAGTAGGGGAAAAATGTGGCGGAAAAAGGGAAGAATAAGTGTCTTATTTAATATAGTTATCGAGCGCCCGTGCACAGTTCAGGTTATTTTATTGATATTACGTCGACACGCGAAACGTGTTATCGAAAGGGGATATTAGCAAGTCTTATCTACAAAAGTTAGCTCTATTTCCACTCCAACGTATAATGGACTTAAATTTTTGTCTTACTAACTTAGGTACATAAATACCAGTGGCGTGCACACCATATAGGCAAAAAGACTCTGCCTACCTTAGTATTTTGGCTAACCTTCCTAAAAAATAGAGTTATTGCTAGATCTTTTTTTGTTGTACTCACGACATAGGCTACCGAAGGTTCTGAGTTTTGTGGGTGAGTAGATAGGTATCTTCGTAAAGACAAGTTACCTATACCACAGCCTATACCAAATACCAATATCAATCCTTGGGGATTACTGCCTTGATTGCTACCTTGTCGTAAAAGCCAGTGCACGCCATTGATAAATACTATGGTACATCTATGGTACATTAGATGCCGCCACACCGTCCTGTCCTCCGTGTCTGCTATGGCATCACACCAGCTCATCCCTCGTGCTCTCAGCTCGCCGTGGACGACGGTGCACCGCCACGTATGCAAGTGGCGTCCAGGCCTGCGTTGACCTCTCCCAGGCTGACATTAGATTGCGATGCTCGCGTTTTTTTAACCGACTTCAAAAAAAAAAGTCGGAGGTACTCAATTCGTCTGTATTCTTTTTTAGGTTTATTACCTCGGTATTTTTGCCTGGGTGAACCGATTTGGATGTTTTTTTTACTTGAAAGCTGGTGCTTTCCGTTTGGTCCCATATAAATTTGCTTCAGTTCCGTCAATGGCATCCATGAGAAAACCACATATATGTCAAATTTTACAAGTTCTTGTGACCAATCCATCGCCATCTGCGCTGTGAAGTCTCCTTGACAATGAGGATAGTGGTCAAACGCTTGTTCATTGTGTTTAAAAAAAAAGGATTTGACAATGCCATTGATCCTTGTTGCGTATCGTGTTCGGCCAGGATACGCGGAAGTTCGACCTTAGGGATTTATTCACAGCTGTAGCTGGTTCGTGAGACTCTGTCACTCTCCACTTCTCACAGCCAAAAAGTAGAACCGATTTGACAACCTTGATGAAAATCTCGATGCGCCGCTTGAGTATTTATCTGTACATCTTGCTAAGAGAGACCAATATCTTAGCATTCCATGGATTCACCGTGCGGGTGCCGGGTCCATAGCGTGGTAAAAGGAGGAAACTGTGCGCTAGTGTTTGGGACTTGCGACCCAAATGTAGGTTTAAGGTCCTTGCGACGCGTCAGCACTCGCCTTCACCAGCGCCCATGTTCCCCCTTCTACCTATCCAAATCTGGTATGACTAATATTATAAATGGGAAAGTGAGTTTGTTTGTTTGTTTGTTCCGATTTCACGCCGTAACTACTGAACCGATTGCTTTGAAAAAATTGATATTCCCGAGGGAAAACAAAAATATTCCTTTATACTGCGATATAACCGAAGTCCACGCTGGCGAAGCCGTGGGCGGAAAGCTACTATAAAATAAAAAAATAAATAAATACACTTCACGCCTTTTAAACTCAAAGTGGGGTAGGCACTTGCTAAAGCAAATATTCACTCTTCACCAAGTGTATTTAACCCAACGTGACAAGAGGTGGGGCCATCGCCGTTATAGGTTCCATCACGATGTTGTCCTTCACCGTATTACACTACAGAAGTCGCGTTATAATATATTATAACCATTTAAACACGACCTGTTGCAGCTGCTGCCGGCTAAGTAGCGTAAGCTTTGAACACGATAGTTTTGTGCACCATTGTACACTCCTTGTTAAGGCGTACAACGAGTGTAGAATGGTATACGTACACGTGTTTTTCTTCACACACCAAACCGTATGTACGTAAACAATTCACATCACAGTAATTCAGCTACCAACATGGACTAGCTGAAAACTCCATTAGCCATGCACATACAAACTAAAAAATTAAAAGCTAACAGGCGAAATCTAGATCGTTCCGTTCGAGCGTTGTTTTTCATCGCGCTAAATGGCTTGTTCGGACTAAAATGTATGATGGTCTGCATTGCGGCGCCATTGTCTTTTGTGGGCCCTAAAATAACACTGCTCCTTTTGTTTTCCAATGACCACTGCAGCGGCGGTCTAAGCTTTTGCTTAAAACTAATTTAACTTATTGCTTGTTTAGTAGCAATTGCAACGTTTCTGTACATTGAGTTGGTCTAAGATAGAACGACTTCTGTAGTGCAATTCTCTTTTCGGGATATTCCCACCCACTTTCCCACCACTGCCAGAATTTACAGCGGCATCCAGAATAGACAAGAGCTCAATCAGTGACGACTGGGCTAGATCCCGGGGGGGAGGTAGCCTTCTGTCTTGGATCCCACATAGTTATTAAACTAAAGACGGTATAGAAATAAGAAGAGACAATACATATATGCGCTGCATTGCAATGCATACATATGTTTTTTTTACTTCCCTAATCTAAATAGCGGGAGACAGCATTATTACAAAACGAGGCACAAATTGCCTTTTCAGGCCAGCTACATGATACCAGTCAGGGATGTATCCGGTCAACAAGCATTTGTTAAATTACTATTAATTCATATTTATGTTAAGTTTACTTAGATGTGACCCCTGACGATATGAAAAGATGCCAGTTTCTTCCCGGTTCTTCTGGCCAGTAAAAGAAATTAATTCGAACAGGGGACGTTTACTTTTGTTTTTAAAATCATAGGTGACTGTCATCAAGACTTGTGTTATTCTACTGTAACTGTATTACTGTATCTGTATGTAATAACACTTATAACTATGAACAAATAACTCACCCCTTGACACGTTGGGTTATACAGGCTGGCTCATTCAAATCGGCCAGTATGGGAAAGTCTGAAACTATAAGACATACGAAGATTTGTTTTTAGGAACCATGTCACCGATTTTGATAAAAAGAAAAACTGCATTCATACTTTATTTGAAAAAAGTACTGTATTCAGCTCGGGAATCGAACCCGGTTGCTTTGAAAAAATAAACTTGCACTTTTCACTTTTTATTTTTAAATATCGATTGTGTAGGTCTTAAGCTGTAAATGTCTTTATGAAACATGACGTTGAAAATGAATAAAATGCATTGTTTTGACATACTTTTATTTATCTTAGTAGGTGTTCGAAGTGACCACCGTTACAATATTACACACACAATTACAATATTCATATATACACAAATAAATGATTTGATTTGATATCCACTGCTGGACGAGGTTCTTCCCCAATGATTTCCATGATCATTTGGGGAAATGCCAATAATCGCCAAGCTTAGCAGACGGGTTGTCGATCGCAGTGGTTTTCTGGTCTAACTCACAGAGAGCGTTGCTGCTCTGTTCATAATTCATATGATCTATTGAGAGTGGCGGGCCAGACAGCATGCGGCATGCTTGACCGATAGCACCATGTACAAACGATTACAGATATAGTATAGGCACTCTGATGAACTAGTTGCCACTACACTCCAGTGTCTAAGTAAATACACACATCAAAAGTGTCTAGGGATCAAGAACATTTGTAGCTCAAAAATCAAATCTAATCTTCTGGATTGGTCTCTTATCTAATTTCCCATGCCTGTATCAATTACTTATCACCACATCTTCTTATATATAAAAATGAATTGCTGTTCGTTAGTCTGGCTAAAACTAGAGAACGGCTGGACCGATTTGGCTTATTTTAGTCTTGAATAAATCATGGAAGTTCAGGGAAGGGTTAAAATGTGTATTTCTTCCAATACACGGGGTGCAAAAACGACTTCCTATGGCAAAACAAAAGTTTGTCGGGGACACCTAGTTTTGAATAAATTATGAATGAATTCAGTTTTTGTAAAATATATTCTTGATTGAAATCTTCTAAAATGAACTTGATCACTAGACACTTTTCATGTGTGTAGTAGAATCAGGCACCCGTGGTCATACTATTTTGTTACTGTGGTTACTGAGCAAACCTAATACCCGTGGTCACACTTAATCGCTTATTACCGAAAGAATAGCTGTGGTTTCCAAGGAAAGCAGCGCAGTCATAGTATGTAGTAGTCGGTTGCAACTTGTACTTTAGGGAGGATATTATTATTTACACAGAGTATACTTTTGTTATTTTAGTTAGAAGTTAGATTACCTCTGGTAATGTGTGACTATGGACCCTTAAGTATTAAGTAAGTTATACGGACAATAAAGATATACCATATTTTTTCCTCTTCATAACTTTTAAGTAATAAATCCATTTCAGGATCCACGAATATGGGTTAAATTTTTTAGAAACGTTTTTTTTTGTTTCATTCTGCGTAACGGCCATTCATCTACTACTAGTTTACCGGTGTGACGTAGAGTGAAAAATACGGTTTTATAAAAATACGATTGGTAAAAATATATATGAAATATGAGTCTAAAATGCTGCATCTGATTCTGATGTGCAAATAGCAACGTTACACGTTGTCCCTATAGTACTTATTGATAGTTGGGAAGCCAATATCAGAGATACGGCCACCACCACCAATTGCATCCATGTGAAGACTAAAACCGTCTAAATATTTTACTGGTTGAAGTCGGTTCTTTTTTCTTTGAGCTTAGTTACTTATTTGCGATCTGAAAGACTTACCCTACGTCCTCAGTGAACAAGTTGATACGATGCGGTCCGATACGATGTCCGCACGAACGCACGCTGTTAATTTCAAATCTTCGGAATCAATACAAGTGTCCTACGTCTTTCCGACTGACATTCGTACGAGTAGTTGCGTTGCGGAAATGTCAATTCGGCTTGCGATTTTCGGACGAATTTCGTACGAAACATCAAAACAAACAATTTCAGTTTCGTTTTTTATTTTATTTACAATATAATCAAACGTAGACGGTAACATTCTTGCATATACCCTGAATAGCAAAGGGTAAATACTTTAAATATGAGTTTTCTGACAAAATAATTTATGTTTATGTTTATTTACCAACTTAAGAGCTAACACACATGAGAAAAAAAAAATAATAATAGAAGAAACAATAGTAAAAACAATCAATAATACACACATAAGAATAGGACAAGGCAATCAAAAAAAAAAATTCGACGGAGCCTAGACATATTTGTTGGAAAACGCAACTTCACGCGAAATGTCAAGTTCAGGCAGGACACTCCATCCGATCCGCACCGGATCGCAGTAAATCCGCACCGCATCGTATCCGCAACGCATCGCATCAATTTGTTCACTGAGGACGTAGAGTAAGGGTTTAGTCTAGATAATTGCATCCATGGGAAGACTAAAAACGTCTAAATATTTTACTGGTTGAAGTCGGTACTTTTTTCTTTGAGTTTAGTTAATAAATAATAAATAAATATTTTACAACAACACACATATTGCCTTTATCCCATGTTAAGTAGCTAAAGCACTTGTGTTATGGAAATCAGACAACGAGATATATTTACTTATATATTATTTCTTTTCATTTAAATATATACTTATATAAATAAAACACCCAGACACATCCAACGAGTGCTTAAAAGTTCATCACCTAAGCACCTGTCAGCGGTGGGAATCGAACCCACGACCCTACGGAGCAGATGCAGACATGCTGACCACTACACCAACGGGCCCGTCAAGTTACTTTGTTTGCGATCTGAAGGACTAAAGGATCGTTTTAAGTTTTCATACAATCACAGTTCGAGTGATACCATATAACATGTGCTTACATGTTATACGGTATCACTCGAACGGGATGTTATGACCTCGAACAACTTTTACATTCATCATCAAACAGTATCCTTTTCAGCGTGTGCATTTAGATATCAAGACGAATGACCAACATTTATCTAGTAACCACTCCGCTGATAAGTACTTCAGCTAAATTAATTGACAAAGGGATCACAGTCGAGTGCAGGAAAAAACAGATTCACATAACAAAAGATGCTTGTAAATCTGCATCATCCGTTGACTGAAGACAAGCGTCGATGCCACACAAGAACGTGTGAAAAAAAAATACACTTCACGCCTTTAATCCCAAAGTGGGATAGGCAGAGGCACTTAAACACAGAACACAGTAAATGCCCACAGTTCACCAAGCGTATTTAACCCAACGTGACAGGGGGTGAGCCCATCGCGGTTATAGGATTCACACACCTTATGGTATGCGGGTTTCATCACGATGTTGTCCTTCACCATACAAGCGTTGCGTTGCGTACATAAGCTCTGAAAAAGAGTCCCATTGGTACACGTCTTGTAGCCGGACTCGAACCCGCGACCTCCCGGTTACAAGTCAAGGATCCGACCAACTGGACCACAGACGCTACGTAAACGTGTGAAGTGGGCAAGTAAAGTTTATGTAAAAGTTCTGTGTCAGTACAAATCGCTGGACCACACTACCCGACGTATACATAATTGACGTATATCAACTTAGACTGGTTTGTCCGTATTTGGCATACATTTGACTAGTTTTTGGGACCTTCACTAGCAGTGCGCTAGCGCTGTTCTGACTTTATGAATACGTTTTTTAGTAGAGGAACTGCACCGAATATGGAATACTTAAGGAAAAACAACAATATCATAATCAAAAATCACATTTATTTATTCACTTTAAGCTCTAACGCCAAGGAAATATAATTGGTCCTTACGTTTTAGCATGAAAATAACAAAAAAATATCTGTCAAACATAACAAAGCTCCTTTAGTAAAATGTCAAAAAAATGCCTGTTTAAAAATTTGGTACCCTATATGGAATAGGGTATTCCATATTAGGGACACACCATGTTAACAAACTTAAACTTAGGCAAAGTATGTTCAGAAGTATATAAACTGGTAGTTACAGTTTAAAAGTCTACGTTACAAAACTAGTCACAATAGAAGAACCACAATTCAAACTTAAATTATTGAATATCACAAAAAACAGTCGGTTTCAGTCTAATCGTCATAATCTTAACCCTCTAGACAAAAATCACAAATGAAGTCAGGGTAGTCAACCCCTGAGCATTCGACATGACACCAAATTCGACAGGCAATGCACTGCACCTTCCTTCCGGCACCTTTTTTATCTCTTTGGTCGCAATATGGACAATAATTGCAATTGTCCGGATCCGGCTTCCCAAGAAATTTCAGACGGAATTTCTCAGGACTGTCGTTCGATTCAGACAATGAGGCGTTATCTGAATCGGACGACAGTGATATATTCTCGATGTCGGAATCAGAGGAAGAGGAAGAAGAAAGTTTCCTGGTTTTCTTCCTTGGTTTCTTGGTTTTGAGTGCCATCTTGGCAGTTTGACGCGTTGGAATACCTTTAGAGGTTGATGGTTCATCAAACGTCACCTTTTTTATGGGTCTTACTTCCCTCGTGGAAGGCCCCATTGGTTCTTTTTTTTTGGAAATACTGGCTTCCAATTCAGCTTTGTATGGGGATGATGTGACTTTGAATGCAGTGCCAGCTTTTCGTCCTCTATTCGATCTTCTACTTTTTATTTCTGGCAGTGGTATTATCATCTGTGGACTAACGATAGGGGAAGTAATTGTTGGCTTGGATAAAACAACAGGAGACATTTTACCATCTGCCACAGCCAGTTTATCTTCTGGTTTGTTTATATCACAAACTTGCTCTACTGCTACACCTTCGTCTACAGCAAAGTCAGCATCACTGAATATGTTGGAGTTAATTGGGTAAATACCAGTGGCCCTGAAACCACTCAATGCAAGCTCTGCATTTTGAATTTTTATATAAGCTTTCCCAAACAATTCAGCAATGTCGAATGGGCTGACTGGTCTTTGATTGATAAACATCCATTGCCGAATCTCCTCACTGTAATAAGATTTAAGCGCACCCATGACAGTTTTATCTAGTGGCTGTAGTTTGTGAGTAGAATGGGGCGGCAAGCACAAGATTGTGACAAAATTATTCCTTGCGTTGTCTATGAGATTAGCATTGCGGGTGTGGCTATAGTGGCCATCTAAAATAAGCAGAACAGGGTTATCTTTACTAGGCTTTGTGTTTAAGATGAAATGATTGAACCAGTCAAGAAAAGTTTCTGCTTGTATCCATCCTGATGAATGGCATCTTGAAATAGAACCGGCAGGTGCTCCCTTCATTAACAACACATTCATTCGCTTTCGGGGGAAAACAAGCATTGGTGGTACAAAATCTCCAGCAGCATTCATGCATAGGCAAACTGTCACAAGGGAGCCTCTCTCAGCAGATGTTAAAGCCCCAATTTGCTTTTTCCCTTTAGCAGCTATTATTTTTGGAAACTTACTCTGAACAATGCTCAATCCGGTCTCATCGACGTTATAAATTCTGTTGGCAGGGAATTTGTGCTGCTCCAACTCAACCTTAAGTAAATCAAAGAATGCTTTGACATTTTCCTTGGTGAATCCTCTTGCCCTAGCAAAAGATGTGCCAGTTGGTGAGCGAAGAGAAAGGACCTCGCCGTGTCTTTTTAGAAAACCTTTTAACCACTTGCGACCTGCACTCAGCTTATTAAAAGGATGTTGGATGGTATTCCTAGTAGCAATTTGATAAGCAAGCCTCTTTAAATCTGGTCTACTTAAACCAAAGAACCGTTTTTCCATCTCCAAAGCATATTTTACTAATTCACTTTCCAATTGTGGCCCCAACACAGTTTTACGACCCAAGGATATGTTAACTGGATCTGGATTTGAAGATTTACTCAACCGGAACAGAGTAGATCTCGGCACATTAAACAGTTTGGAAGCTTTTTGAAAACCCACCTCTTTTCGGTGTACAGCATCAATAGCCTTTTTCATGCTCTCCTTGTCCCATAATTTCCGTTTTTTGCTATCGGGAGCCATGCTTAAAACAATCTGAAAAAAAAATGGACTAAAATGGTAAGAAATGTATATTGTCCCCAATATGGAACATATTCCATATTCGGGCCACCGTAAAATCCCATATTAGGCACATCACTACTTTCAATACATAAACAAATTGTCAAAAAAGTTCCCAAATAAAACGAAAAATTAGTTTTAAATAATGTACTTTGATGTATTTATAACTTCAAGAAACAAGTCGGAAGTAAAACCTGCGCTTAAAGAGCAAAATATACAACATTTAGCTTACCTTGTCTATCAATCAAAAAGGCGCGAAAAATTATCTTCACTGGGAACGATCCTACGACGCGCTCGGCTGGCGGCCGGTGACTGCCGCGGGGTGGGGGCGTGTGCGGGAAGGGAATGAGGTTTCGTTCAAAAACTTTTGACGGTTATTTTAAATTTTAGGGCGTTATGCCATAATAGGACCGTATCCCATATTCGGTACACTTCCTCTATATGTTTTTTACCGACTTAATAAAAGGAGGAGGTTTTTAGACGACCGTATACTGCGTTTAAAAGGACACTGAGCAATGGTCTTAGAAATGTTGTTGGGCTCGTCAATATGAACAAATTTTGCAATGTGTGACGATGCGGGGAAACGCAATAACTTTTTTTCATCTCCAAACAAATTAGATTTTTTTTGCCTCGGTTATGGTTTGGTGAATGTCATGTTCATTAATCATGATCCACTATTTTATGCTTATGTCAAAAAAATCTACTTAACTTAATTGAATGGAGATTCTTAGAAGACTTAACTTAATTGGAAACCAACGTTCTGAAAGCTCAAAACTCGGAAAATTTAATTTAATAGAAATACAACATTTAGAAATGAATATACCGAATAAAGTGAACACTAGGTTAAATAATTATGTCTGCTGAAATGTAAATATTTTCTACTGCCTCCGCCCACCCCGCTATGGGATTAAAGTAGTTAGTGTGCTTGTTTGTACATTTGGAGCGATGTATAGACTCCATTAACGATTCTCCAGAAAAGCTTTTCTGCTTGAAACGTTTATTCACTAACACATGCGAGGACAGTAAAAAGACATGATTATAAAATACTAGTGGACGCCCCGCGATTTCATTCGCGTAGTTTATTAGTATCTGCATCCGAAATATCAAGCGATTTTTTTTTAATTTTCTCTATGTACAAACCTTCTCTGGACTTCCACGAATAATTCAAGACCAAAATTTGCCAAATCGGTAAAGGCTTTGTTGAGTTATAACATTACTACGAAAAGTGGCATTTGGTTTTATTATTATAGACATGTATACTTTCTCTATATAACACTTCACTTCAGGCCTTACATTATGTAAAGTTCAATATTGTTCACCGTGTATATATGAGTGAATATAATCAAAGACAAGCTCGAGATTATTTTTTTTTAAATCACTATGAACAAGCGTTTGATCACCATCCTGCCTGATGTTAAGCAGCATTATTTTACTCGACGTTTCAGTCCTCTCGTGACCACGACGCATGCAACTGCGTAGAAACGAAGAGTGATTCTTGATGAAGGTTTAATGTACAATGTATTATGCAATAAAGTAATAGCAGGGAAACACTGTTCATCTATCGAAAGTAAGTCTCTCGCTTTCACGCCAAAACTACAGGACCGATTTAAATGCAATTTGGTGTACAGATAGCTTAGAGCAGCAAGTGCCTCTGCCTACCCCGCTTTGGGATTTATAAGGCGTGAAGTGTATTTATTTATTTATTTATTTTATAGTTTAGAGCCTGATAAAGGACATAGGCTATTTTTATGCCTATCATCTGGGTCTGGGATGCGAATGGCACTAAATGGTGGCTGTTATATTTTGTATAATATACTGAAACTACGCGAATGAAATCGCGGGGCGTCCACTAGTAATGTACATTAGGAAAGCTACGTTTGGCCGGTCAGCCAGTTTTTTACAAGTCCAATATCACACATGCCCTACCTGCATCTCGGCTATTCTCTGGAGACGTGCGCGTCTACTTGCTTTTGCCTCTTTTCAACGCCCACGTTTTCTTGACTCCATACAAATTATCTAAATATGGGCCAGCTAGTTTTATGGGAAGAACCTACCAAATAAAAAATAGTTCATTAATAGTTGACCTAATCATCGTAAAAAATACTTACAGAAAAAAATTACCTCTTCCTTTTTGAAGTCGGTTGAAAATTTTCATAACGGCTAAATAGTGTTTACTGTACGGCGAAGTATTGACTAGTTATTTACCTATTTTGTAAAATAATACCTATGATAAGATAATTTACACACGGAACGCTGAACAAAACAAGCATAGGTAAGGGAATGTTGTGTTTTAATTCTGTTTCGAAATAGTTAAAGCTCTACTTAGTCTGCGAAGTTATAATCCCTTGTGTTAACTGAAAGTTTAAAATGTTGCCAGTTTTTAATACCTGCCCTTTTACTTAATTGGAGATTTAGTTCGTTCACCTTCACTATGACGTACATATTATTCAGCAGTATGTACTGTCGTCCAAGATTTTGGTCTATCAGTTTTAATGACACTTTCTGAGTCACTAAAACATCAATAAGGTAGTTTATGATTCTGTTTATGAAAATATGGTAGGTAATGCCTGGCTACCCTTTTTTTGGTTGTCATCAACATTATATCAGTCCACTGTTGGATGTAGGCTGGTTTTTTTTAACGGAAAAAATAAAAAAATAATATGTTAGAAGTCCTTTCGACGTGTTGATAATATAGGTCTTGTCTTATTACGATTCGAACGTTCGTACGAAAACGTCACCCAATCAGCGTAAAATCTAATCTAACCTAAATTATACAAATGCGATGTAAATTTTCACACATTTTAACCCCAAATTTCGTTTCTTTAACCTAATTAATGCCATAAAGGCTTTTGCGTCACCTAGACAAATGAAATAAAAGCCGACCGTGACTCGGTCGCGGAAGCGAGCAAAGAGGATAATATTGTCCGTCTAACAAACGTAGAAAAATTCGAGATGTCTCTCTTTCGAATAGTATAAGCAATACTAAGTTCTACTCGCGAACATACGTTCATATACACACATATACTCACACACACACGCGCGCGCGCACACACACGCATACACACCGCATACATGACGTCACATACTATCTGTACCGTAATATTGAGACATACAATCAAGATATTGTTTTGTAACCTATATTATAGTATATGAAAAACATTAAAACACTAATACATACATAGATATGAGTTGTAAAAGAGTGGGGCAACCCAATACATACAAGCATATTAGTTGCTCAAAGGGCAGCTCCAATGATTAGTCAAATTAATATATGTATTTTTTGTTACTGTTATAAAAACATTTGATTTGATACTACTAGTAATAACTACATAATATTACTCCAATGTTATTTCTATAGAAGAGCTAAAGGTACCTTTTCCAAGCTAGTGACGGTATGCACAAAAGATAACATTAAACAAAAAGGAACCGATGAATGATTTTCTGATGGGTGCCATTATCAAAGTAAACCAAATTTTGTTTTCCAGTCGAACGTCGTCGTAAGGTAACAAACAAAAAAAAAAATGATAGATGAGAACCTTTTGAAGCTGGTGAAAAACAGATAGGTATACCAAAACTACTTTAACACGGTTAAAATAAAGAAGACCCGAATCGCGCAATAAATAAGTAACCACTCGTAGGTAATCATAATTGCACTGAGCTTTCCAATAGAGGCAAGATATACAGCGGCATCCAAAATTGGAGCATAAGCAAACTACTCCTAAATGAATGCAGCGAAAGGCTTGTACAGAAAATGAATTTTCAAGAATCTAGGTTTCGACGTTACTGAATGTCAAAGGGAAATATTACCGACCGTATTTTCAGCGGCTGCAGGCTGTTTTTCTTCTCGCATAATGAAAGCGTGATAAAGTTTTTCATATTTTTTTCCCGCAATGAAGGAAAATATGGTTTATTACAAGGTGCATTATATCATGACGGCGCACTGGTTATTTATAACGGTAACCAGATCTGATCGGTAATGTATAAAGCAGTTTATACATTGCCCATCTAAACGGGTCCTTTGGTGTAGTGGTCAGCATGTCTGCTTCTGTTCCGTAGGATCGTGGGTTCGATTCCCACCGCTGACAGGTATTTGGGTGATGAGCTTTTAAGTACTTCTCGGGTGTGTCTGGGTGTTTTATTTATATAAGTATGTATTTAAAAGACAAAAAAAATAATTTAAGTAAGTATATTTCGTTGTCTGAATTCCGTATCACAAGTGCTGTAGCTACTTAACATGAGATTGATGTTGTTGAAAAATATTTATTTATATTTACTATAGTTATTTCTTTGTAAAAGAAGTGCAAGTGTCGTGTTTCTAGAATTCCTATTCAATGTATAATGTTAGGTTCTGCATAGAGCCTATACCATATCATTTTAACGCCATGTATCGAAAATATAGAGTAGTTTCATAAAAATGAATGAAAAAAAAACGAACAAACAATAAGAATACTTAGCCATAGGTATTACAGCAAACAGTAAAAAAAGACAACTATTTTGTTGAAATAGCATCGATTTACTGAATTAAAAATAAAATGCGCACGTATCATGAGCCCGATATCTTACTAATATTATAAATGGGAAAGTGAGTTTGTTTGTTTGTTCCGCTTTCACTCCGTAACTACTAAACCGATTGCTTTGAAATTTTGCATACGTAAAGTTAGAAGTCCGGATTAAATAATAGGGTACTTTTTATAAAAAAAAAACGATATTCCCGAGGAAAACTTAGATTTTTCCGTAGGAATGATAAGTTTTCTTATAGTAGTCCTTTATACCGCAATATAACCAAAGTCCACGCGGGCGAAGCCGCGGGCGGAAAGCTAGTTGTATATATAAAGTCGATCCAAGGAACTTGATCTTCATCCGTGTTCTATTAACACTTTCATGGACACGTCCCGTCTGTCGAAGTAATAACAATAAAATCTATACATTGTCTTCAGTTGAGTGACCCCGGAAGTGTTTAAAAACGCTCCTTACTTTTGCTCTGTGCTTTATGTGGCACGTTAAGATTATAAAGGCGCATTCGAGTAGTTTGAAACCATCTAACGATCGGGTTGACCAATAGCACGACAACCTTCTTCAACATATTATACAGAGGAAACTCGACCTTACCTTTGGTAAAGGCAGTCAGGTAGCTTTTGTAGTCCATCAATATAAAGATATACAAAACCATAGCATTGGGTGTTTTACCGTGGATATGGGTTTAGCTCATGACTTCTAGTCTGAATTCATTTTAAACAATAGTAGATTAGTGGCAGTTTTCGTAGTGATAGACATTTTCTGCGTCGCATTTCGTCGTATTTCACTTATACTTTCACATATAAAAAAATGCGACGCAGAAAATATCTATCAGTACGAAAACTGGCACTAATCTGAATTGTTTAAAATGAATTCAGACTAGAAGTCGCATTTATAAGTGAAATATAAAAAAATGCGACGCAGAAAATATCTACCGTGTAAACATACAATATTTTTGTTCGACACATTTTATGCGCTTCGTAAAAAGTGACAATTTATTCCTAACTAATTTGTCGTTGGGTTTTATAGGTGGTCTAGTTTTGTTTGTTTATTTTGTTTTATTTTTTTCGGTGAAATTTGCGCAATGGAACTTGGTATACATGCAAAACGGAGTCTTTATTAGTTTGCGGTCGTAATAACAATCAGTCAACATAATCTATATCCTTCATAATATTTTCCCGAAGGCTTACGCGCCAAGACCAAAGCCCACACTGGTTTTAAGAAAATTGTCTTTTCATGCTTTAATAAATTAGTGCTAAAAAATTCAACGGAGCGAGTTCGTTTTTTCCCTCATTTCTGTACGATACTGACATCCATGCTAATCTATTATGTATACCGTATTAAAGTAGAGACGCTGATTATAGAGATAATAGCTCTCGCTAGATGTAGGTATAAAAGGTATTTTGAACTCTATAAGAGCAAGAAGAAGAAAGTAAGATATTAATTGAATACAGAAGGAACACAAACACTGGAAACAAAATGGACTAGAATGTAAAGAAATATGTATTTGGTAAAGGTTTTAGGTTTATCCTTAATAACACTATAATAGAGTTGGCAAATTATTTGCCCAAAAAGTACTAAAAAGATTTTAAAGGAAATAATTGCTGTACTTACGTGATTTGTAAAAACTAAAAAAAAGTAAACTATGGAGTTTACATGATATAATTTTTTTGTCTGTAGCAAACAATAAAATTGAACATTGAAATGTCTTGCGTCGTACATATAACGGTATGCAATGCTATTGGTGTAGAGAAAAATGGCAGATGCATTCAATTATGGTTCTTAAATGTACAAGATAATGATGACTCCTTAACGGACCTTAACTGTACGTAACTGATGATGCGATGCAATGAACCAGAGACATTTACAATTGCACGAATTATTTAAAATGCAATATTGTAAAATGTATTCAATTTTAAAGAAAAAAGAACCGACTTCATCCCGACCATACATTTTTTTTAAAGTTCCTGTACTTATCATTTTCATAACATTGGAGATATCTTCTTTTCGAAAAAAAAAGTTCAGAAACGCAAAAATCGGTTCATAAACGACTGTATTATCTGCAAATAAACATAAAAAGAAACGGTCGAATTGAGAAAAGCTCGTCTTGCGAAGTCGCTTAAAAAGGCATACAGAAATAAAAACTTAATCACAAAATGCATAAAAAATAACTAGTTTACTTAATTTAATAAATAACCTTATCGAATGAGGATAATGTCACAGTAATAGAACTGCAAATAATTATTACATATTTGCCATTGCTCTCCAATATTGTCGAACATGCCTCAGGCCACACAAACGATCAATTCAACACAAATTCCAACACGAATCTATTACAATTGAATCGTTGATAAATTGATTTGAATAATTCAGTTCATTTTGCTGATCGTAGCTATTATAGTTTCCAATGCGTAAGTATTTATGCAACGGTAATGACTTGAGACTAAAGGTTTGGATTTGACAGAAGTTTGTTCTATTTATTATTGTTTTTTTTACACAAAAGCGACGCCATTAGAATGCACCGCAACATAAATGTCGCGGTTTGTTTCGTATCCCCGGACGAGTAGATATAGACATAATTTTATTTTCTATAAACAAATAAAAAACACAGAAATTAATAAATAATAAAAAAGCAGGTTACCACAAAAATTTACGAGTAGTTGAACTTATTTCTTTGTAGGGTACGGATTTCTACAACGGAGTAAGGCAATTTAGATTAATCGTAATGGTAAATATTGTAAGGAAACCTGCATACCGAAAGGCGATCGGCACGCCTACCACATACATACATACATACATACACTTCACGCCTGTCTCCCAGAGGGGTAGGCAGAGACTACAGATCTCCATTTGTCACAGTCCTGACATACCCCTTTCGCTTCATCTACATTCATACATCTTTTCACACATGACCTTCGGTTTCAAGTACTTTTCGCGTCACCTTTGGCCAGGACATCACCAATCTGGTATGTATGTTACTGTAAAAGCTAGAACTTCGGTAAATCTTAAGATTTAAGTGTTAGTCTTAGGTTTTACCGACATGAGTTGGTAAATGTAAGAATTTCTGAAAATACGACGATTTTTTCGAGCTTTTACTATTCGAATTCAGTATATGCTAGGTTTTACCACTGTCAGCTGGTAAATGTGGGTTTTAGGAATAAAACAATGAGTAATTCTTAATTATTTACTTTAATTAACTATAAGTCAAAACTGGTAAATAGTATTATGAAGGTACCATATCACTTTAAAAGTAATAAGTACAAACTAACACCAACTTATTTAAATTATTTTGAAATAAACACATAACGTATACGTCTGAATATCTCAATCTCTATCTTAACTATCTAACTGAATCAGTACTTCTCTATTTGGAATTTAACAACGAAATACAAACATAATGCTTACATAAGCTAGTCTAACTTAATCATTATTTTTCTTATTATTTGGTTTAGAAGTATAAAAAGACAATTAAATTAAATTCATTAATAGGTAAGGTACCTAAAAAAAACATTTCACTTGTTACAACACGGATTGCTATTGTGGCATTTAGAATTACAAAGTAATCCAGTGCCTCTAGCACGAACCAACGCTACGCAGCTCGCATCTACGTTACGTTCCAACGCTACGTTTGTGATTCGCAAGTACGAATGGCAGCACGACCCAAAATCTGACGTTTACGTCCATTCGAAGGTCAATGTCCTACGCAACGAATCGAGATACGTTAGACACGTTTAGAAATTTTACAAAATGTTCACAAATAAAATTTAAAAGTAGAATTTCACATTGTTTTGACGTAAAACGAGTAATTCTTCTATTTCATTCAATTATTAAAACAAATCCAATGAAAGCTTGTTGTAAAACTAAATAAACGATTTCAAAACGCATTGCAAAAATATATTTCAGAATTTTTGAACGAGTAGTATAAAATCTCCCTCCCAAAAAAAAAACAAAAAGAAAAAAAAAGATGGCTCAATACGTTACCAATGTCGCTCTATTTAGTTTTGATATGATTCTTTTATTTTTGTTTTATTTACAAACCATACTGCCTTGCATAATGCCTTTCCCAACATACTATAAAAAGGCTATAAATGACAGACTTATTGCTAAAGATGCATTTTCTACCAGTCGTCTGAGTGAAACATCGACGACTTTATTGTGAAGCAGCAAAATATGAAGATTACAAAAGTGTGAACATTGTGATTAAAATATACCTAATATTTCGGTTTTTATACTATGTGGATGAGATAACTAAATTCAAGTTGGTGTGAAGAATTATATATTAATAAAACTATAATATTTATTGCGTGTTTGTTTTATTGAATACTCGTACATATCATAATATGAAATCATAACACAGTTTCAAGCGAATGGTTGACTTGGTTGTATTTTGTAAATATAAAATAGGTGGGAAGTTGTCTAACTAATATTATAGGTGCCTTTTGAAAACAGTGGCCATTTAGGAGATACTTAATTTATTTACTTAGGTAGGCAGAATAGGACTTGCTTCATCCTCATGCCTGTGATTTGAAAACTGTAAATTTGCCAAACTTTCATATAGATAATAGCTAGACGGGGTTCTACAGAAGCATCTAGAAGGAAAATTGATGTATTGGTCGGCTAATTTTGTGTGCTAGAAGGTTTATACGGTTATTTTCATGATCACGATTTACTAACGTTACGTTGTTCGCCATTGAAAACAAAGTGAATAGATACGTTAGCTGGCTAGCGTTAAACGTTGCGTTTCGAACTGTCAAACATTGTTCGTGCTGCCAAAACTTAAAATTTTGTATGAAAACGTTAGCGTTCAACGCTAACGTTCAACGTTACGTACAACTAACGTTGCGCGCTGACGTATGCGTAGTTCCGATGAATTCCGGCAGACGGCGCTGATTTTTTCCCATACATTTTCAACGTTAACGGATACGCTAACGTTAGTAGCGTTGGTTCGTGCTAGAGGCACTGGTCTTGAATCCGCAACCTCCAAATGAAGATCCAAGTAACTAACCACTAGGCCATAGATGCACCCACACATAAAAAAAAACCACGATTTATGCTACTCCTAACGTATAAAAAAAATACGCATCCCAACCGTGTTAGTGGGAGTATTAAAACTGGGAACTGGGAAAATTTATGGCGCTTAAGATTAGTTTACTGCATGCCGCGGTCGGGTTAACTATATGCGGTCGGTGAACGGTACATTCCACTTCCTGCTAATATTGTTAAAGGCGAAAGTTTAGATGTATGAATGTGTGTTACTCTTCATGCAAATACTATACAAGGGATTTTCATGAAATTGTATAGGAATACTCAATACTCAATATATTTATTTGCGTTCTACAATGGTTGGTAATAGATGGTATAAATATAAAGCACATGACATTTTAGAACCTGGTGGACACAACAAATTGGTGTAGAAGAGGGGAAGATACAGTTTTAACCTATCTATACCTAAACCATACCTACCTACCAATACCGCGCGGTGTTACTCGCATTTTTTCGTTCCCGTGGGAATTTGGGGATAATATTAATAATGTTATATAGCCTATAGTCTTCCTCGATAAATGATCTATTCAACACAAACATTTTTTTTTTCAATTCGAATCATTCGTTCCTGAGATTAGCGCGTTCAAGCAAACAAACTCTTCAGCTTTATAATATAAGTACAGATTAGCCGTGTGATGATGGCGAATAGAATACATATGTCACCACCCCAGCCCAACTTTTACCGTCTTGGAGGTCGTAAAAGGCGACCGAGGGAACTCTTCAGAGAACGGGCAGCAACGCACTCTGTGAGTTAAATCACAACACCACTGCGATCGCCAATCCGCCTGCCAAATGTGCCGATTATTAGTATTTCCCCCCTAAAGGATCATGGAAATCATTGGGGAGGCCCTCATCTAGCAGTGGATATCATGTGGCTGATGATGATGATGACATAAATATATGTCACGCCCGTTTCCCAGAGGGGTAGGCAGAGATCACGTGGACCTCCACTTGTCACGACGCTAGCAAATCTCTTACACCTCTTCCACATCTATACATCGCTTTATACTAGTTTTGTACTCTATTAAGAGTAATAATATTTAGTTAATAGAGAAATTAGAAAAACAAGTTTTAAGAAAACATATAATCTCTCGTGCCAGAAATTTTGTTAACGAAGAAGGGGTTTCAGTAGTTGCTGCTTTTCTCTATTATAAAGTTAGCATTATTTATTTCTAGTTGGTGCTGTGTACAGTCTAGTGCATAATTATATGTACACTTCCAAGGCTTAAAAAATAAGTGCGCAAATAAGATATCAAGCACTGCAGCTCCAGTGATACTGAGCAATATTAGTTAAAACTATAATAATACACTCGGGAGCAATGAAATCGCCTCATTTTATTACTGCAACCAGTAGTATACTGAGTGGATTTCTTTGCTCCCGAGTGTATTATAAAGCTGAAGAGTTTGTTTGTTCGAATGCGCTAATCTCAGGAACTACTGGTTCGAATTGAAAAAATATTTTTGTGTTGAATATACTATTTATCGAGGAAGGCTTTAAGCTATATAACATCACGCTGCAACTATTAGGAGTGAAGAACATCCTTGAGGGCTTCCGTTGCGTGTGCTGCGAAAACGGTTCAAGATACCAAAAATATATGGATAACAGAATTATTCCTCTGGAAATGATCTAAAATATGTCCACGACAGTAAATGTCTATCTTTTAAAATTAACTCACTAGAAGCGTTTTTATGATAATCAAATTTGGTCTAAATTAATGCATTATTTGTTCATCATCATCAGCCCATACTTGGAGAGGACTATGTCCACTGCTGGACATAGGCCTCTCCAATTGCACGCCACTGTGATCTGTTTTCGGCTTCTCACATCCAGTTTCTGCCAGCCATCTTGCGTATATCATCCGTCCACCTTGCCTGAGGGCGTCCTACACTCCGTTTGCCAAGACGCGGTCTCCACTCGAGAACTCGTTTTC
>SJJU01008472.1:0-13231 GCA_012932125.1 Conopomorpha cramerella | reverse complement strand
CCGCCAGGATGTGAAACAACTTGCCGGAGTCTGTGTTTCCTGCGCAGTACAGTCTGAAGGTCTTCAAGTCGCGGGTGAATAGGTACCTTCTGAACAAGTGTGCTCCATCGTAGACCACATCGCTGCTGAACATCAGGCAGGATGGTGATCAAACGCTTGTTCATAGTGATAAAAAAAACGATGACAAAATTTATTTATTCATCTTGGATTGTTCAAGTACGTAATAGCATGGTTAGAACTGATGAAAGTGAGCTTCGCTATAAAATATGCCCCCGTTTCAGAATCACTTTTATGTTTTAATGGTGCCATCACAATTATGCATTTACTGTGAAATGAACTGTTCAGCTCAGTATCAATGTTCCGCACAATTTGAATATGAATATGTGTAATCGACTTCACAAAAAAGAAGGAGGATCTTAATTCGTGGGTATTTTTTATTTGTTTTTTACCTTAAAGCTTTTGACTTGGTGAACCGGTTGGTATGATTCCTTTTTTCTTTGAAAGCTGTTGCTTCCAGTTTGGTCCCATTGAAACATGGTGGAATTCAAGAAAACCAACAAATCTGTTAAATTTTACTGGTTAAAATCGGTTATTTTTTTCTTTTAAGTTTTGAATGACGCCATCCACCACGGATGACGTTAAAATCGGTTCATTTTTTCTTTTAAGTTATGAATGACGCCGATCCACCACATCCATACTGAAAATTTGTTTTGTTAAATTTTACTGGTTAAAATCGGTTAATTTTTTCTTTTAAGTTATGAATGACGCCATCCACCACATCCATACTGAAAATTTGTTTTGTTACGTTACACCTACTCAACTAAGCTTCGATTGTTGGTTCCTTGTGCTTAAGGGTTACTTACCCTAATTTTAGTGAAATTACCAGCGGCACGCGAGTTTAATGCTAGTCTACTGCCATTTATCAACTATTTATTATACCGCCTTGATCTAGAAACATTGATATCAACACACTTTCTACGCCATATTAACCTATGGTTAGGGGGAGGAGATATTTTGGTGACAAAACCAAAGACAACATTCATGAAATCAAAAATTAAACAAATAAAACAATATATCTTTCTGACAATTACTGACGATTATATTAATAGTTAGTAGGTATATTAGGATAGTATCGATTCATATTTTTTTACTGTTATTGTTTTGATTTATTTAGTTTGTAATTACTTAGTTAGCTTGTTGTAGCATTTACTTGGCACCGACTTCAATATTTTAAAATAATTATTTAATTAGGTATTTTTATTAAACAACTTAAATGAAAATACGTATTACTTTGTAAGAAGTAAATTTATTTTTTACTTTTTAGTTTACGGGTTGAAGCGGTTCTTTTTTTGTTAAAACTATTTTATTTTACGATTTTGAGTGATGGGTCGACCGAACAAGGATGCTCAAGGAGAAAAGAAGAAAAAAAATTACAAACAAATTAAACAGCTATATACAATACGCAAACTTACCGATAGTTAAAAAAACATAAATTAATATATGTATATGTCCCTATTTCCTACATCCCCCACCTGCTATGTGTAACCGGAAATATAGGTAGGTATATTAGTTAAATACGCTTGATGAACCGTGCGCATTTGATTAGCAAGTGTCTCTGCCTACGCCACTTTGGGATTAAAGGCCGTGAAGTGTTTTTTTTTTAATATACGTACCAAAAACGCGTCCGTGATATTACTGAATATACCTTACCTTACTATTTTCCAAAATGGCCGACCCTACTGTCAGAAACCTTATGCCCCATTGACCTCAGGGAAATCAAAAATAAGCGAAGTTCCGATTCCACAGTAAATTGAACTTCGATACAATTATAAGCTAGTATATAACTTCATTAACAAACTTTAGCTATCAAAACAACCTATTGTATTATATGTGTAGTTATTGGAAATAATGGCTCGTGAACCCGCGAAGGGATTATAAATCAGCAGGGTTCATATTAATATTCCTAATTTGGGGCAAGTTTTGTTTTTAAGGCGTCGCTGCGGTCTCTCGTGGTTACGTATAGTTGACCTTAAGTCATAATGGCCGACGCAGGGTTAAAGGCGAATGTTATACACCACGTGCCGTTTACGGTTGGCATTATTGATTAAGGTGTTTTCTAGAGGTATATTCTCACACTTTCATTTGTAGTTGGTGTTTTGGTTGACATGGGGCATGGCAAAATTGATGTGCTAAGGTATTTCACATTTGTCACGTTGTTATCCAGGGTTTGTTTTGTTCCCGTTAAAAAACAATTAAAAGAGAATTTTGTGATGTTACTGGATGCGAGAATTCTAAAACAGATCACAATGCTCTATCTCCAGCAGTGAACAAATATGGGCTGATGATGATTATGACTGAGAAAAATCAAGCTTTAATTCCAATGATAAGATATTTCTTTTTTGTTTATTCATAACAAAAATACAAATCTTTCCTATATATGATATTAGTAGATGAAGTATTTTTAGAGGCCGTTCATTAAAAGCCCAATATAATGTATGGCCCTGATAAAGTACAATATAAAAATATGAACCTGATTTTTCTGCACGCAACGACTCGGCTGAAGAATAAATTGGACTTTATAGCCTTAAATTATTTCGCATATTTTGGTGCACCTGTAACTGTAGTTACTATTGCGTGTCGGAGAGATGGAAATGATACTCGAGAACAATTATGACAATAGATGTTTATTTGTAAAAATCAATTCAATATAATACTTAATCTAAACGGCGTCACGCGTGCGTCATCCGTTCTTGCGCAATTATGTTATTCCCCTACACACCCTTTATAGGACACAGCGTGGTTCATTTCGCAAACTCATTTTCCAAATATTCTTTAGTCAAACGACGACGACATTTTCAATTCAAACTGATAAATAAAGGAAACATAAGAGAGAAAAGAAAGAGCACTCGTGCTTGCACAATCCCTCATTATTGTTTACTAGAAACGGAATAGATATTTTCCCTTTTTCATGGTATAAGTCTTCTTTGATGAACAGAGAGTTCCTGAATAAATATTACAATATTCTTGCAAAATGTGTCATTCTGCTATCAGACAGGTAAATTCGAGACATTCAAGAATTCATGAAAGTAGATTTGCGTAACAAATGGTGTGTTGTATGTACCTCAGTGGCGTGCACACCATATAGGCAAAAAGATACTGCCTACCTTAGTATTTTGGCTTCCCGACCTAATAATAGAATTATTGCTACATCTTTTTTTTGTTGTACTCACGACACAGGCTAACAAAGGCCCTCTGTTTAGTGGGTAAGTAGATGGGTAGCTACCTATATTTCGCAAAGACAACATACAATACTTGGGATTACTGCCTACCTTGTCGTAAAAACCAGTGCACGCCACTGATGTACCTAATAGATATGTAGGCACGAATTACGGTAAAGATACCGATCTTACGATCCGCCTTCGACATACGTACACATTTCTATGATTGATCTTCTGGTTATGCTCATTTCATCGTAAGGACCATTTATCAGAGATGGATAAACAAGGACAATGAACCTCCAATCAGTACTCCTCTCTTGTCAACCTTTAGTACAATGCCCATCGGTTCATTACCAACAGGTAAAAGTGGATCTTATTGCATGTTCACCTACCAAATCGATGATATTTTAATAAATTGCACAATACTATTAACACATATTGCATAGTTAGAACAAAAAGGACCCAATACGAAACAGGCCGATTTTGTAATTTAAGTTTTGTAGCTTTTATGTTAAGGTTCAATTTCATAAAATGATACATTTCGTTTTGTGTCGCTTTTGTTCTGATTGGGCGATATACGGACAGTAAACGACTATAGCCGACATAATTTTTTTTATTGTTTTGTTTTGATTTCAATTTATGTGAGGAATTTTTTATAATTTGTTATATTTTTTTTATTTTAATTTATATGATTGTAAATATTTATCAGCAACATTACGCATTGGTCATACTGTAATGTAATGTGTGTTCTGTATATTAATAAATAAATTAATAATAATGAAGAATCTTCTAATCTCATTCCAAAAACTTATGAAATTTAAAAAAAAATACACTTCAGGCCTTTAATCCCAAAGAGGGGTAGGCAGAGGCACTTGCTAAAGCAAGTACCCACGGTTCACCAAGCGTATTAACCCAACGTGACAGGGGGTGAGCCCATCGCCGTTATAGGGTTCACACACCTTGTGGTGTGCGGGTTTCATCACGATGTTGTCCTTCACCGTACGAGCGTTGCGTTGCGTACATAGGCTCCTAAAAAGAGTCCCATTGGTACACGTCCAGTAGCCGGACTCGAACCGGGGACCTCCCGGTTACAAGTCAAGTGTCCGACCAACTGGACCACAGACGCACTTATGAAATTTAAACAACATAAAATCGGTAGACAATAAAGACAGCAGACTTTTATTGTTAGCGGTTAAAGAAATTAGTGAAAGATGTTTAAATTAACTGTAGAGTACAGTCCGTTAAATATTTTACAACACACAAATTGCCTTCATCTCATGTTAAAGCACTTGTGTTACGAAATTCAGACAGCGAAAATATAACTCAATATTGTACACCGGGTATATAGGCGCGAATATAATCAAAGACAAGCTCGAGCTTACCTTTGTTATTTTACGCGACGTTTCGATGCAGTTGCATCAATCCACTCGTGACCACGACGCATGCAACTGCGATTTTTGCAAATTAGATTTAAACGTATGAAATTCATTAAGGTAAGACATTGTGTGTAAGTATCATAGCAGACTGGCATCTGTTATCTGTTTATCCCTCAGAGAAATATGGCAGATACATGTGAAATTTATATATTACATAGGTACTATTGTAATTTGTAACATCTACTATAACATTATGGTAATGCAATAAAGATATTGAGTATTGAGTACTATTGTTTTTATCAACATAAAATACATTCGTGATTAAAAAAAATCTGGTCAGACATATTTATTTGAACAGAAATACATCTAATTACCGAGGAGAATACTAATTTTCAAATACAATAAAATAGCGAAAAATAAAGTCATAAAATATTCTTCTTGTATAAATATGATTGCTTTCAGTAATATGTAATTTGTTGAAGTTTTAAATATAACTAGTGGACGCCCCGCGATGTCTTTCGCGTAGTTTCAGTATTTCATACGAACTATAACTGCTTTTTTATATAGCGACGCGACCCACAGGATCGGGGTAAAAAGTATCTTATGTCCGTCTCCCGGTTCTAAGCTGGGGAGGTATCCCCACCAATTTTCAACCAAATCGGTTCAGCCGTTCTTGAGTTAAAAATAGTGTGGACTTTATTTCACATTTAAATAGATGATGCGGAATTTTTGCTTGCCAGTATAGGTAATATTTATTGCATTAATTAATGTTTTGCAAGATCGACAGCTATCATTATTTAGATAGCGTTAACCACTTTACGGAATTTGAGCATGCAAACTATGTCCGATACTAAACTTATTATGAAATGCTGAAGGCTGCGCTTCAGCGATTGGCTTTTTATTGACTTTACGAAGTTGTTTGGTATTACAGTGCCTGATTTTCGCACCGTCGCACTAGGACTTACGTCATTGTTTTTATAAGTAAGTACTATTTTATTAAGTACTAGCTTTTGCCCGCGACTTCGTCCGCGTAGCATGTCTTTTATAAAGAGAGATTCTGATCTTTGTGCAATAAAATAAAAGTTTAAAAAATGCTTATTTTTACGACCTTCTGTTATTCAGTTGGTCGGATACTTGACTTGTAATCGTGAATTCGCGGGTTTTATCTTTTAAAATTAAGTTTTTTTTAATTAAGTAGTTTGTATGGGAATACAAACTTTCAACCCTTATTTCAACCTCTTCACCCCTTTTTTCGCAATAAAAGGTAGCCTATGTTCTCAGGGTCTGAAGATTGTCTGTGCCAAATTTCATCAAAATCGGTTGAGAGGTTTAAGCAGGAAAGCGTAACAGACAGATAGAAAGACAGAGTTACTTTCGCATTTATAATATTAAGTACGGATGTATTTAAAAGATCTGGAGAAGAAAAGAAATGGAGATCTGTAGTCTCTGCCTACCCCTCTGGGAGACAGGCGTGAAGTGTATGTATGTTTGTATTTAAAAGAAAAAAAAATACTGTCTCCGCCCACTAAACGTCAGTGAAACAGTTACAAGGTATTGTACTTTAGACAGAAACACTATCCAAGTGAAATGTAATAGAAAAAAGGAAAAACATGTTGATATGTTATCTATCGCCGCCGAGTAGATCTCAGCACCTGGGAACGTAAACATTTTTTTTATTTATTCAGTCATTCGAATCAGTAGGTAGAAAAGTTACATAATAAAAATTGGTAAGTAGGTACCAATTTTTTTTTTTCTTCTTCTTTCTTGGCTCTTATGTTCAGCTTTAAAGCCGACAATTCTAAAGCTAAAGTAAGCTGGATGTAGCAAATGCAAAAAAAGAGATGAGCGTGGAATGACGTAGATAAACAATATGATTTATATGTGCAGTAAAAGGACAAATTGTATTAAATAGAAAAAACATTTAGATACAAAAAACTTCTATATCCATTGTACGAATTAGTAATTTTATGAACTGCGGGTAGTTGCCCGGAAGGGATCGTGCCGGAGCTCGATGACCTTTACACAAACAGGCCAAAAAATACCTATATATTTTAGTGTAAAAAAATACAAACATAGTCGGAATGCTCTTATGTACACACATTTAACAAGCCCGTTACTACCTTCACGTAGTCTATAACGTAAAAGCCCGTATCGAATTCACACGGTGCATTTTCGCCTACGTAAATTCAGTAATTGGCTCGACTCACAAGCTTATAGGCACCGTTTGCAACAAACTGCCTTCAAAAATTGCTTGTACAGGCTTACAATAGCTTCACCGCATTCAAGTGTACAAATGTTTTCAATGAGGGTCACTGACCGGCGGCGGCGGCAAAAGCCCGGGCTCCAAGCCAAAGATAGCAAGATTTGTTGTAACACCCAAAGGAAAATACAGTACTATGCCACACTAAATTACAGTCATTTTTGGCGAAATTGACTGGCCATTTGCAAGAACTGTAAACACTGAAAAAAATAAAAAAGTTTCCGTCCACTTTGCTCTCCTATGAATTGTTGGTGTCTGCCAGTAACGAGCACGTTGGAATATTGAATATGGAAATTCGAAATATGTAGCTTATGTGTGTTGGTCAGTCAGGGAGTGTTCTTTGCAGCATGCGCTTTACGATAGTGTCTGTCTACCTAACTAATTATGTAAATTTAAATTTAAACCTATTTATGTAAATTTTTCTATCGTTATTTCATGTGTACCCGCGCTTACGGCTAACGGCTTCGCCTCTATCTCTGTATCGCCGGGCCAAGCAGACTAATTTACGCTAATAGCCGGTGTTTTCTCGAGCTTCTTTATTGCTATTAGGCATTTGGTACTCTGATACGGGCAATGGGCAATGGCACTTCGAGAACAGTATAAGCGTGCTACTTAGCGCTGTGTGTCTGGATCTATTGAATAACTAGTAGTATTTAAGTTGTATAGTTAAGGGCCCATGTTCTGAAAGGAAAATAAACGATTACTATGTTAATCTTGGATGTGAACTGTCTATTTTTGTCCCTAAGGAGCCCTGGTTCTGAAAGAACAAGCTTTAACAGTTGAAATGTTTTAAGATTTGATGTAGGAATTATGAGAATCCGAAATATCTTTATTGATTTATGGACAAATGTTTGATGTTCCTAATTGATAAAGGTTTTGTTATTTATTTATTATAATGCAAAAAGTCTTCAATTATACATCCCCTGTTAAGTTTACAAGAACCTTTGTTAGGGGAGACCACTACTTCCGACACGGTTTGAAAACGACATTGATTTAAAAATAATATAATAAAAAAAATATAACAAGATAATAAAAAAAAATAAAAAAAAAATGTTATAACAAGATAATCTATTGAAATGCGCTAACAGTTTCATTCGGTGTAAACTTCAAAAAGTAGCTAAACGCAGAGTGCCACACAAAATATTCTGAACCGTAGTGTACATCCATATTTTTTAATTATGTTATTCCATTGATTGAGCGCGTAGTAGTGGTGTGTAAAGTACTGTAGGTACAATTTGATGCGAAATGCAACCACGAGAACTATGAATATCTGAATTATATTTTTTTTTTACAAAAAATATAAAGTGTTAATACACATTTTATAGTAAAATATAACCTACCTATTACCTATACAAATTAATTTAATTTTACATATTTATTAACATTTGGAGACGGTTTTATACAACAAATAAACAAAGTTTAAATGAAAAGCAACAATCGCACAGTCGCATCATATTTTCAAGTAATTTAATATAGAACGGTATATAATGAACAAATAAAATAAATTCAAACGCAGGTAAGTGGGTATTAATATAATAAATCATTATCATTTAATATGTTATCGGCGATTCACGGCAAGCAAAAACATCGAATATTTTTAAAATGTTTTCCATTTGCAGTGTCTAGGGATCAAGAACATATTTAGCTTTAAAAAAATCTAATATATTTAAATCAAATCTAATCTTCTGGGTTGGTTTCCTACCTAATTCCCCGAGCCTTATCAATGACTTATCACCACATTTTGAATAAATTATAAATGAATTCAGTTTTTGTAAAATATATTCTTGATTGCAATCTTCTAAAATTACTTGATCCCTAGACACTTTTGACGTGTGTATTTTAAAGTGTTTAACCATTTGGAGAGTTTGTGTTTGCATTCCCTATATGTACCTAATGGCATAGAATTGTAATATCCTTTTGACGCTGTTTAACAGACTGTGACGTAAATTGCTTCGCAAAAACTGTACTTTTTTAACTTTTTTATTGGGTTACTAAACCCAATATTGTTCACCGGGTATACAATATGTTAGGTTACTGACTTTTGATATTGTACCTACGTGACGTACCTACATCAAATTTTTTCGACAAAAATCACCTTAGGGCGGGGCGCAACCCTAACCCCTTGTGAGGGGGGTAATTTAAAAATATTGTTTTTCTTATTAGCCTCATGTTAGTAAAACCAGTTTATTTTCATATATATTGTATATGACTACACAACTGTTTATTGAACAATGGAGGTCACTTTGAACATTTGTTGAATTGACGTTAAATGTCAATCGGCATAATTAATTAAAAAAGTGATTGTAATTTTTTTGTCTTTAATTTTGATGTAATTTTAGCTTAAAAAAACAGCCCTCAATGTTTTTTTAAGTTATACTATCATATTTATTATCGTTAGAAAGATTAACTAGAATAGTACAAGGCAAGGAGATAAAAAAATATTGTTAACAAATTATTTTTTTAGAGGGAAAAAGATAAAAAAATTACGAAAAAAAGTAAGATTTTTCTCTTTTAGTTTTTCTTTTATTCTTTTGAATTTTTAGTGAATGTGGTGTTGTCACATGTCAATGATGTGTGTGCTGTGCTGTCAGAAGATAGTAAATTTAATAAGCTTTAAAATGAGATGTAATTTAACAAGCTACATACAATAAATATGCAAAAAAACTGGTTTTACTAACATGAGGCTAATCAGAAAAACTATTTTTTTTAAATCACCCCCCTCACAAGGGGTGAGGGGTGCGCACATTTGATGTACATCACGTAGGTACAATATCAACAGTCGGTACCCTAACATATTGTATAGGCGCGAATATAATCAAAGACAAGCTCGAGCTTACCTTTGTTATTTTACTCGACGTTTCGACGCAGTTGCATGAGTCGTGGTCACGAGTGTCGCACTCGCGACCACGACTCATGCGAGCACTGGCTGCGACGTTTACTGGTTTGATACGAATCCGCAACTACCCTCAAAAAGTCACTATTTCGGCACACAACACTGATGACATCCGCTGTACAAGGCAATCTTTTTTCTGCGCGAGATTTAATTTTGTTTATCACTGGTTTCCACGTCGATGACAATTTATATCCGTCCTCTCGATTGAATTCGCGCCTTTAAACCCGGTGAACAATATTGAGTTATAATGTCTGTGCGCGTTTCATTAAAAAAATTATCTGTACTTTTAGTAGTTTTACAGTGGACTACACTAGTTAGATGACGTTTATTTAGAAATGATTTGGCTATTGTTGTATTTTTGTGAACTTTTAAAATACAATGCAGAATGTATGTTAATGTTATATGCAGACATTAGACGATACGTTTTGATCTCAGTTTTACCACAGTCATGATTGTGATTGACGGATTTCCTATCGTCTAATATAGTGAATGATGTGTGAATTAGTATTAGTAGTAATTCCATAAATCATGACTGATGAAATTGAATGACGCTTGCACGAGCGTCTAATGTCTGCCTTAGTTATAATTAATTATAATTGCCTTACCGTAAGAACATATACAGGGCATCCCAGAAATAAAAGGAAGATAATGAATTTTAACTTTTGATGTGAAATTTCGTTCAGTTTAATGAAGAGCTACTAACATTGCCGTAAGGACATACAACTGATGCGATTAATTTTGTATTAAAAAAGTCAAAATTCATGGTCTTCTTGTTATTTATGACGCTATGTTACTTAGCAAAAAATAATCTTTCTGATGAACCCAAAAGTCTTGCTCTATTAATACTACCCACGAGTACTAGTAGCGTAGACGTCATCTCGTCAACAAGCTTGAGGATGCCTCATGAAGAGGCGAATATTGTGCCTATTGTTCGGCGTGTGTACTCATATAATGCACGGAACCTCTTTTTGAATAGTTTTTCGGCGTTAAGTATAGTTGCCACCATTTATAATTTTGCCACAAATGCTAGACAGTATCAAAACCATGACCTTGTAGTCACTAGTTAGACTTATTAAGTCACAGCTGAAGTGACTCGAAAGCAAACGCTGTGTTCTCTGGTGTGTCTAAAAAAACCTGAACTATTGTACTATATAACTATGAAAGACAAACGTTAATCCATCACAGATATTGCCATTATACTTCACATACCTACAGTATTCATTGTGGTTGCAATAACCAACATCAAAGACAAAAAAAAAACACAAACAAACCTTCCAGAAACTTCAAAATAATAACGTATCGTGACATATGATCAATGCGATCATCATTAGCGTGAAAAGTGTATGCTCTATACACCGGCGCTTTCATTAACGGTCGACAGGCACCCAGGATATATGAGTATGACGTCACAGAAGTCGCATGGCCGCCGCGTCAACTCATCTCGACGTCAAACATTCACCCTTGTCAGGACGTGGCCCAGTTAAACGGCTTTCATACCACAAGAGGGTTGAGCCTTCAAGCCTATTGAATGGAATGCCGTCTATGGAGGCTAAGTCTGGTATGTTGTAGGTTTAAGCACGTACATCGTGTGGGTTTTCAATCCAATTTGTGACCAATATTTGAAAATGTTCTGAGTCTTTTCACGTTCGTATGATTCAGGGACAGAAAGTATAGTATTATGTTGTTTTTTTTTAACACACCAGTGAACAGGCGTTTGAGCACCCAACTGTCTTATGTTAAGCAGCGATGTGGTCACACATATTTTTTGTATACGTTACAGTAAAATGACGCCCGTAGCCTTGAATGTTCGTCGATTTTTTTTTATTTACCGCTTTACGCATAGTTATGTAGAAACGTAAAATTGATTTAATTTCGACCTTTATTAACTAAGATCACTTTATACATATTTTGTGTACATTTGACAAGTTGAATTAATGAATAAAATCTTTATTGCACACTGTCAATTATTAATGTAAACAAATACAATGGAAAATTGCAAAACGCTGCAAAGACTCCGGAACGGACCAGATCTCAACCGAGTCAAAGGCCTTCTCATATTCCATCTAATGCTAGACACAGGGGCAGATTATATTCTTGAGTCTTCTTTATGATCTGCCGCACTGTGTGGATGTGGTCTGCGGTTCCGTAACCGCTCCGAAAGCCTACTCCGGTGGTTAAAATTCGTCAAGTCTTCGCGCTACGACGACGACATTATAGTCCGGAGTAGATTGACATAGCAGTGATGAGAATGTATCATATCTTGCAGAGATCTGATCAAATCTGTATCAATTGCGTGTGCGGTTCCGCGTGGATGCTTGTGTATCTAGATTTGCACTAAAATAAATTAGCAGAAATTTGTGATAATCGGGTCAAAGTAGCAGCAAGCTCCTAGCTAAGTGGTATCACTCAACTGGCAAGAGTACACTAGCTCTCAAATTTTAAATGTAGCCATAAAGCCATACACAATGGTTTGCTCACTCTTGTAAGAGGTCATTTGGAAAGCGTTATTATCACGGCGTATATGGCGATTAAATTTCGGATGATCGTCGGTAAATAGAGACAAGTGATTCAGATAATAAATAATAAATAAATATTTTACAACCACACACACATTGCCTTCATCCCATGTTAAGTAGCTAAAGCACTTGTGTTATGGAAATCAGACAACGAAATATACGTACTTAAATACATTTTTTTTTTCTTTTAAATACATACTTATATAAATAAAACACCCAGAAACATCCAACAAGTACTTAAAAGCTCACCACCTAAATACCTGCCAGCGGTGGGAATCGAACCCACGGCCCTATGGCGCGGAGGCAGACATGCTGACCACTACACCAACGGGCCCGTCGAGATGGAGACAGAATTACCCATGAATTACTAAGTAGATACACCCTCGGATATGTCCTTGTTCGGTGTTGCCAAGTAGGTGCCTGTAGGGCGCGTTATCGGGTTCTTTGCACTCGGTGTCTCTCCCTGTCCTGGCTTAGGCGAGACTAAAGCTGTACGTAGACGATTCTCCGGTTATATCAGCTTTGATGTAAATAATGAAATGAGAAGTTTAACTCAATTAATATTTGAATGTTTAATGATTTAATATGTTATGATTGTATAGTACCTATTTATATTATGTTTATGTTATATTTGCATGCTTGATAAGGGCAAAAATGCGGAACGGACACTTAAGCACTTAACAACTTTTGCCACTTTGTAATTTACCTGTATTTTATGCAAATAAATAAATGAATTGAATTGCGTCTATCCCGATCCTGGCTGCGGCGAGAGATCAGGCTCTACTGAAGAAACTCTTTTTCTCTCCACAAAAACTCTTTCTATTCACTCAGATGTGAAATGAAAGAATTATTCACCTTAAGTAGGTAAGTATGGCAACGCGTGAACGATGCCCCGGTATTGTAAACGTCCATAGGCTGCGGTAACTGCCTACCATCAAGCGGGACGCATGCTTGTTTGCCACCCTTGT
>SJJU01008471.1:0-14382 GCA_012932125.1 Conopomorpha cramerella | reverse complement strand
ACTGTCAGACACACACCTTCGTCGGTGACAGTGAGGCGTGCCATGTAGAATCTGGATCAACTGTATATTTTTATTTAAGAAAAGTTGAATATTTAAATTAAACCTGGAAAAACGAAATTGTAGCACTAGAGAAAAGATGCATCACGTAAAAAATAAGTTTTCACATAAATATTAAAGACCAAGTATATGCCTCATGCGTAAGGTAGGTGAAACATATACTCAGCCCCGTAGACCTGGGCGACGAATAGGGCTACGGTGCACCCCCTACCTGACGTAAAAGGAGACTATACGGGGGACAGGGGATTGTGGGTTGTTCGAGCAGGGACCCGGACAAACCTAATGACAATCGCTGTGGGGGAGCGGCAGCGTGGTGTGGTCCCATGCTGTTGCCCAGATTAGTGACAAAGAACGGGGGACCGGGACGGGTACCCCGAATCTGAGGCGAGTCCTGCAGGACGCAGTACGAGGGTGACACCGGTGCGTTCTTAGGAGATCCCGGAGTCACCCGACACGCACCGCCGACGACCACCGGAGGTGTATTCGAGTCGGTGAGAGTCCGACATAACCTAGTCCCGCCCCTGGGCGACTGGGTATCCATAATGGATTTACCCTCAGAAAAAAAAAGGTGAAACATATACTATATTGCTAAGCGAATTACCTTATAAGTAAGTGCTGGTGGTGACTGTTGGCGCGCTATCCTCTCGAACAAGGCATTGCAGAGTCGCGGTATAATACCGCCCTCGTCCGCACCCGGTGATCCCATCATAGTATACGACTTCCCCGAGCCTGCAAAAAATGAAAAGGTTTTCAGCATTCGGAAATTTTGCAGTTCAAATATGGAACGGAGTTTTGTTCTTTTTTTTGTTTCTTGTTCAATAACTGGCCAGTCCGCTTTGAGCATACAGGGAAAATTGACGTAAAGGTGCTACAGTTCGACTAGTGGACCTTTTTGTGAGCTAATAACAGTTTTGTTCGAAAAAATAACTAGTTTTTCATCAATCAGTGCTCTATTTTCTAGCAATATGTCAGGTAGATATATTTCATTCATACATTTATTTTAGGAAGATGTTCTGTATTCTACACTAAAGTTTCACACATTCCGGGAGACAAATCAGGACATCTACAACTAAAAGTCCTGACTTATTCATTAATCACTGAATCAGCACAAGCCCTTGACCCCAGTAATCTGAAATTTCGCCTAGGGGTTACGTGATGTCGATTAAAATACATTCCCAAAAGGTGTAAACATGGGGGTGGAAGTTTATACTTGCATATAAACTTATTAAATATTCGGCAGTTAGGTCATTAATAAGAGGAGTCACCGGCTGTGATTACGTCACTCCATGATGAGGATGTGCTGACCGGACATTGATGACGTCATGACTCTTTGTAGTCGGCGACAGTTTTAGAACTGAACTTATATTATTGGATTCAGCTCTGTGCTTATTATTATCTTTGTACTAGTACTAGTTGCACGGCAAACGTTGTTTTGCCAATATACATTATTAACAGTGTTTCAATGCTATTATATGCATGTATTATACATCATAAAAACTCTATCTACTAAAGGAAACCGCATCAACATCCTTTTGCGTAGAGTTAAAGATCTAAGCATACATAGCGGCAAATTGCGGGAGGCGACTTTGCTTTGTTTACTATGTGAAAATAATGTGAGATAAGTAATGAATTGAACGCTCAAAACAGAACCGAAGAGACAAACAGTAGTTTCAAAGTACATTAAGTAGTAAAAGTAAAAACAAGTCGTTTTATCACGGCAATAATAACTTAACCAATGAAAGGAGCTTCGATCAAAGCTTAGGCATGTCAATCAAAAACAACGTTAAAATTCACTCGTAAACTTGACGAACGTCGAACCGCTTGTTATAAAAACGATGGAGATGTAAAAAAACTACTTATTCATATTCCTAAATACGATTTATCATAAATTTTGAGGCATAACACTTCCGTGGCTACTCTATTTCAGACAGTAAAAATAAAAAAAATAAATACACTACACACGCCTTTCAATCCCAAAGCGGGGTAGGCAGAAGCACTTGCTTAGTAAGCAAATGCCCACGGTTCACCAAGCGTATTTAACCCAACGTGACAGGGGGTGAGCCCATCGCCGTTATAGGTACAGTAAAAGTTTCATTGTTATGTTATGAAAGTGTTAAACGATATTTCCACTTTGAATTGTCATTTCAAACCGGATGAGGCGGAATAAATAAATATAAGCAAACCATAAAACGTGTGTTTCTTACAAAAATAGATTTCAACATCGTCACCGCTAAACAACTCATTACGCAGTATTGTATTTCAACATATTTTCCCTAAACGAAAAGAAAGAAAAAAAAAGCTCTACACAAAACCATCACGTAAATAAGAAAATTCTGTTTGTAGTGAATTACATACATACAGGGGTAATTTAGCATCCACTTTGCAAGAAAACACTGAGACATTTATACTGGTCGGGTTGAATAAATCTTTCTTTTTCAAACGTAACAATATGATACTGAATGTCAGTTACAGCTTGCAAAGAATATTTCCCAGAGGGGCGCACAGCCCGACAAGGATCTTTTGGCGCGTGACTGGTGAATATTTAATACGATTTCTCGCAAATCCTGTATTTCTACCGTTTTTTTTTTGTTCATTTTAGGTAATTTGTATATGCTTGTATTGTTATAATATGGAACATTGAACAGGAATACAATATCCTTAAATTAATTGCCAAACTTTTTATTAACACGCCAAAATATCCTTGTAAATTTTTACATTGGGTAATAAAACATGTACTGTGTTAGCGTGTCGTATAATGCTCGTATACCTACTTTATATAGAAGTTTGTAGCTTTTTTATAGTTAGGAAATGTTGATTTATGCATTGCGGTAACGTGCACTATGGCGCCGCCGTTGCGTTTGAAAGAAATGTGGCCTGCCTAATTAATTGTGTGTACAGTTCTGTTACTTCCATATTTTTACAACCCACCGATCTAATAGGTATACTACATTGAATATAAGTTTCTATAGTAAGAACGATGTCAAAATTAAATTTCGATTTTCCCAGTCAAAAAGCCAATACGGTGGAGACCTGAGGAAGGGGTAAGAAAATCCTATACTTCACAAACACATCTAGACAAAGTTGTAGGTAAACATTGTGTTTATTTTGTACCTAAAAAGAAAGTAATATAGTTAAAACCAAAGAAACAAAGACTGCTCGTGATGTAAAAACACAAAAATACGTACATACATATACCTCTACATATTATTTAGTTCATAATCGAAAGTTCATTGTACGTTTTGTGGTATCGTTATACTTTATTGAGGGAGCAAAATAGCTTTCTTTATGCTGACTATAACATAAAACCCGTCGACGGCGGCGTCGGCAACTGAAATAGCATACTTGAATACAATACACGCGAAAATTATACGAAATCGATTAGTGGGCTGCACCTGAACCATAATCGATAATTCGTTTGGAACGACATCGTTTAGTTCTACAGTCTTGAAATGTTAAAGGTTCGCGTAGACTGGCGGGCGACGTCGGATATTGCAACCGATTATCGGAGTTTAGCATGACTCAACACTGACGCGTGCCGGGTCCGAGCTGAGAGTTGGTCGGAGCACGTCCAATGAATATTTTTTTGCACGGGCACAAAGCTGATACTATATGTAGAGCTATAAGATGGTAACGAAAACAATAAATTATTTTTATTACGTACGGCGTATGTCCAGCAGTGGACAAGTATGGGGCTGATGATGATAATGACGTACTAGGTGACCCGACAAACGTTGTTTTGCCAATAAACACTATTAACAGTATTTCTCTTCTATATTATGCATGTGATGAGTGTAAAAGGACCCCGAGCACAATAATACTTAGAAACGTTATTAGATTCGTCGATAAGAACATGGGCGACAATGCGTGGAAATGAAAAAAGAAATTTAGCTCTATAAAAAATGTCATCTCCCGAGGCAGAAAATTGTCTATTTTTTTGTATAAAGGCGATTGTTTTTTTTTTTTCATTTCTCCGCATTGTCGCCATAGTAAAAGTTGTTCATATTGACGAACCCAATAACGTTTCTAAGTATTATTGTGCTCGGGGTACTTTTACACATAATTACATGCATAATATAGTAGAGAAACACTGTTAATGTTTTTAAGACCATTGCTCGATGTCCTTTTACACTGAGTATACATATAAATCTTAATCTGGAATCACTGTATCTATTAAAAGAAACCGCATTAAAATCCGTTGCATAGTTTCAAAGATCTAAGTATACATAGGGACAGACAGCGGGAAGCCACTTTATTTTTATACAATGTATTGAATAACACACTCACGCTACACCGAGCGTCAACCCGAGTGACGGCCGAGCGAAAGATAACGTTCGGATACGGCCGACACTCACCTCGGACCCAACACGGTATTCCTTTAGTCTGGACACTAAACTTGGACGTTTGACCGCGTTTAAATGAAAATGGACTGGTGATTTTCGAAAGATGACTGGCAGAAGCTAGATGCGAGCGGTTGAAAGAAATTACAGTGGTCTATAGGGCTCTAGGCCTGGCAGTGGACGAAAATAGGCTGATAATGAAATTATTTAGCCGTGATCAAAACTGCACATTAAAACGAGGGTTCTGATGGTTCATGGTATTCAAAGACACATCTGATTATACAAAAACGACTTCGACTGTCCTGACGTGTCATATTTTATTTTATTTTACTACACTATCGCAGATACACCATAAAAGTACGACTAAAATCCACATTTACGTCAACAGCATTACGTTCATATTATTTTTATGACGCAAACCAGCATAGCACTTAATAATGTTCATAAAACAGGTAACAAACACAGATGTAGTATACAATTTCCCTATCCAAAAGTCCACAATAATTCATGCTGAATGCAGTTTTAAACTACTACATATTCATGATAGTTCAGTGTTTCAAAGGGGTGTCTAAATCCAGGTGAATATCTGGCGCGAGTCTCGGACGCCAAGCGCAGTTTTTCTTGCAAATGTTGATCCAGAATAGGGTGTTCATGCTATAAAATTTAAATTACATTCTCTGATGAAAACATTCATTTACAACTTTAACTTAAAAATATTATAATTTAAGTTCAGTTGCTCATTATTATGATGACGTGGCGATGACTCCGATGATTTAAATATGAACTTAAATGCTTTTATTCGCTGCGTTCGTCCAAGAAAATATAATATACACTCAAAGGCCAGTGTAAAAGGGGTACAGATAGAGCGTTTTATGTTATTGTACTTTATAGGTTTCTAACATGACAGTTGATGTTTATACAAATATAAACTTTGTCGTAGTAAGCTAGCTAGATCATAGCTCAATAACCCTACAAGGAAAACCCACAAACAAAACATAACCATAACATTGTCGAAGAATAGGCAATGAAATCTCTTTGTTTCCCTAAACATTTTCAACTGTGTCACCCCTAACTGGAATTCCTGCCGTGACGTCATCGTCGTCAGCTACCCTGGCACCGTGCCAGCTGTCGACTCACTACGTCATAGCAGAGTAATGAGTGCCTACTTGCCAAGTAATGTGAAATAGGCGGGTAGAAGTATAAAACTACACAAACAGGCTTGTGGAAGCTTCGGCGGCGGCGGCGGGAGGCCGGCCCGGTCCGGAAAATGCCCGAAGCATTTATGATTTTTTTATCAGCTCTTGTAACTAGTGGGTTTATGGTTTTAAGCCGTAATATATATTCATACAGACTATAGTTTCATTATACCCAAAAAAGGCACAAGACCACATTTTTTATGGGAAAATGTGCCTAATTACTATCCTCTTCAGCACCACTTAAGAATCATTATTCTTCGCTCAAAGTCAAGAAATTGTGCCCTATTTCTTATTGGTGGCAGTGCACAAGATATACTAGGTAAAAAAAATGATGATAAATAGGCAATTTGTAGCGACGGAAAATCTTGTTCACATTTTCATTCCATTCCCTTGTCTCTACTACGTAAAATTGAATAACAGTTCCGGCCACTTTAACGCCGGCGAGATGATAGCTACGAAAACACATTTAACCTACATAACAATAAAACCGTAGAGCAAAAAAGAAACCAGTTACAGTGACCTAACTAGGAACTACGTCTAAAGGAAAAAACTGACGTTGCTTTATATCACTAATGTGAAGGAAATAATGTAATACAGCCCGAGCAAATCCTCCCCGATAAGACAAGAATCGCCAAAGTAAGGTCAATTTCCGTTCATTGCATCCGAGGGTTCGGAAAATATGATCACAAGAAACTTTGCGAATTTTTACCAGTAAATTGAACAAGAAAGTGATTTTTAGAATTGTCCATCACGAGTGGGCGTACTCAGTAATTACCGTTTCAAACCCTTTGAAATGGGCACATTAAACGCTTCTAAATAACGACGCCAAGAAATACTAACCTGAATCTAGACTTAAACTACTACCTCAAAACAACTTGAGTCAAAGTCATCACCTTTTTGCCACTAATGGTCGGCATTTTTAGGTCACCCGGTCGCTGCTTCACGTGCGACTCCGCCTGCACTCGGCATAAACTTAATTCAAAAGCCACACACTTTTGAAAATAAAATCTAGAATTCACTTTCAAATGTTTTCTTAAGCCGCTCTAGCTTGAATTTGCGTCGGAGGCGTGGGAAGGTACGTGTATACATTTTATTTTTAATGTATTGAAATGAGGCCTTTTCAGTGAGGTTTGTAGATTTTAAAGTCGGTATACAGAGACGGTAAGAGATTTATAACATACTAATGTATGTGCAAGCTTTCATGTTTGCTCGACCAATACATTTAAAACGCCTACTCGATATGAGGTGCTTACTAAATATTCATTGATGTTAGACGATTTTATAACTTCAATTATTTACGCACATAAAAAAGTCAAGACATTTTCAGTCAAGACAGACCTTAAATTAGTGTATTACATGTCAAATAAAATTTACCCCTTATGATCTAGCAAAAAGCTTGCAGCGTTTCCCCGCTGTATTCCCGATAGCATCAACAAATAAGTAACTAAATTAAAAATCTATATTTCCCTTAATGATTTTAGACAATTTACTGCTGTATTGTAGATAACACGTTTACAGTTTCATTAAAACTTACCACACTTATAATTTAAAATATTAATTCAAAGTTGAAGAATATCAGATCAAGTCCAGTAATAAGAAACTTGAAAGAAACTGTACAAAGTAGTTCCGGAGGGTTTTGAATAATTCACTGTATTTTAATATACTTTCAACTTTGTCGCCTTTTATGAGACTGAAAATACTATCAATCAGAAGACAAAAAGTTTCGGCGAATAGAACAAATGCAACAGCTCGCTTTGCATAATATACTTGAAGTGGTAAGAATAAATTCAGTGAGACAGAAAACAGAAAGTAAACTGTAGACTTAACACCAGTATTATCTGATCTTCCACTTGTAAGAAACGTCTCAATGCAATGGAGATGATGAAACCATGAACGTGTCTGTATGAAAAGTAGGGCATTATCCACGTAAAGGCTCCTGGACTATATCATCCCTACAGGATAAACGTTTAAGTAACTTTGAGGGGGGAATATTGTTTTAAACTTTAATAACAGTACAGTGAGGGGAAATTACATGATATTCGATTCCAACGTTATCATTCGCAGTGAAATTTTCCATTGAGATGTAATAAAACCTTAGATGTGTGAGCGTGGGATACGTGACTTGGGATCAAGTGGTCCCCGGTACGATTTCCATGCCCCAGACGCTTTTACCAATAACATTAATGAATATAAGGTACACTTGGTGAACCGTGGGTATTTGCTTTAGCAAGTGCCTCTGCCTACCCCGCTTTGGAATTAAAAGGCGTGAAGTGTATTAACGCTGTGTTACCACATGGTAAACACAGTGCTTTCACAGTAAAGGAAATCATTCAGAAAGTGTGTAGATCCTATACTAAACCTTCAAATGAGACAACATAGATGATTGAAGCAGTAAGCATATTGCCTTTCAGAAATATTACGCTAGGTATAAAACACAGAGGTTTGGCATAGACTAAAAGCTTATTAAATAATAACTTAGTACTAAATATGCTTATGCTCAAGTATACTACAGCACAGGAGATCGGCAATGCATTGGTCGAACAACATGCAAAGCAACTAATAATAAGAGTATTTTTTGTCAATCAATCTGCCACTTACATAAAACAAGTGAACTAATATTGAAGATAGGAATAATTCACTAAATGTGACTTACGACACGGTAGCAATACACGAGCCAATACACTTGGATAACTTCAAACGAAGACAAAATAACTTGGAACATGCGTCAAGTCCGATACGTTGTCGAGCTGAATTTTGGCAAGAAATTCTCTTTCTCCGAGCACTAAAATGAAAAAGAATTCCAAAACTCCGCGAAGACTTATTGTCTAACGTGCCAAGACATAAAAGTGGATATTATTTTACGCGGACTATTCAAATGTGTACATATTGATCTCATTTATCAAAACGTTACATAAAGACGACAAAAGGAAAACATGGAAGGCATGAACAAATAATCATTATAGAAATCCATATTGTCTCTGTCCAACACACGTACGGTGCAGGTGGAAGCTAAGCAGCACTGGCCGCTGACAGCATTTTAATGGGTGACCGCCTTACAGTGGGATCTTTCCGAACTCGGATGGCACGTAAGCCGTAAGTGCCGAATGCTATCTGGATAGTTAAGTCGAGTTAGAAGCCTTCAGGCTGGCGGTTTGAAAACATATCGACACTCATAATCGCAGTGATACGTTGGTGATTCGAGAGCGAAGCGTAGGTAGACCCTCAACAAGGTGGTCCGACGATCTGATAAAGACCGCTGGCCAGCATTCTCCGTGGATTGCACAAGAACGACCATCGTGTCGCACCTTCAGAGAGGCATATGTGCAGCAGTGGATATTTATAAAAAATAAAAAAGTAAATACACTTCACGCCTTTTAATCCTTGGATATTTAAGGTACTGATAGACATGCTACTTAATGGCATGCTTTTGGGGCTATTACGGTAAGTAACCACGAAAGCGTCAATTATCTCAAAGCTTCGATTGTAATAAGAACAATAATATTACGGGAATCGCTGCAAAAGCATGCCACTAACTAGCATGTGTATTAGTACCCTTATATTATGATAATGATGCACGACACTGGTAATGCGTGGCCCAAATCGCTGAAAATGACTATACTATACGTATTGAGAAAACGGCTGATACGTTATTATTGTACATCCCAGATATAACAACGAAATACCGAAATTCAAACGGCACAGCCAGATTTGTATACTACAACAAGTCCATAAATAGGTGCAAACTTGCCGTAAATAACATTGGCAGCCATTTATCCAACTTCAGCGTACGTCGGCGCTGTTCCGCTGCCAAAAGCCAATGAATTAATGGTCCAACCCTCAAATGCTTTAGAAACCCGCGGCGTGTACAACGGCGGCGGCGGCGGCGGGACAAAGGGTGGCCCTGACTGCAGCCGCGGGTAATGAAACACCTTTGTGTAGAGAAGGCATTACTTCAGTAATGGGGCTCAATCAGCCCGAAAAATACTCTCGGATTACATTGTTCCATGATCATTTGTAGTTTTGACACAGTATGACAGTTTGACTGTCTGAAGTTAGATCTGCTAAACTCAATTTGTCAGTATCGTTAACTTATTGCAAAAACATAATTTAAAGCCCAATAACTTAACTTTATCACTTGTCAGTGAAAAATTACTAATGGGCGCTCCACATTCTCGCGAGAATCTCGCGAGAACGCGACAAACAGGCGAGAAACGTGAATGTGGAGCCGATTCGCGTATTCTTCTCGCGAAGTTCTCGTAGAGTTCTCGTGAGAATCTCCGGAGATTCTCGCGAGAATGTGGAGCGGGCTTAAGAAAGCTACTAAGTAATGTGCTAAAAGCTACAGGTACTATATTTTCTTAAGGAACTTATACTGATTATCTCATTTTAATATTATTTTGTCGAACTCAGAAAATTTTCTACCCAACTGTACCTATAACGAGGAAATCATAACTACAAAACGATCTTAGATTGATAGCTGATTCATCTTTTACTACTATGACTTGCCTATACATCTTTGAAGTGATAAATTACCATTGAAACAAGTAAAACTTCTCTTGCTGGAAAGTCGTTTTGCGTCTATGATGAAACTACTTACAATCTCGTCCATTATCAATCGTGGAGTTGACATAGAGTGTTGAACCTAATTTATGACAGCTAAGTCATTTGTAGTCTAACCATTGTCTAATATGGTAAAACTGTGTATTTCTTTAGCTTGTTCACTGCTTATAAGGTCATACACACATCAAAAGTGTCTAGGGATCAAGTACATTTTAGAAGATTGCAATCAAGAATATATTTTACAAAACTGAATTCATTCATCATTTATTCAAAATGTGGTGATAAGTCATTGATACAGGCATGGGGAATTAGGTAGGAGAACAATCCAGAAGATTAGATTTGATTTAAATAAATTAGATTTTTTTAGAGCTAAAAATGTTCTTGATCCCTAGACACTTTTGATGTGTGTATTTTACAATTGCGCTAATAACCTTCGTTCTCCATTTTCATTTCTAGATAATGTAGGAATTATTCCATGGAACAATCAGCACATAATATGGCATTAATGGCAGAAGTAGGAACCAAAATCTGCGAAAAAAACACGTCTCCATCACAAAACTACATTCATCAATCGATCGGCCATTGTTTTTTCCTATCGAGACGCGACCAAGTAACGCTTATAGACTGCGCGAGTGTGCCAGCGTGTGACAAATGGGCGCACAACCGCGACATGTCAATGCACTCAGCGAGCTCGAGGCTACAACCCGGAGGATTTCGCGACGGTTACAACACCTAAACACATTTTAGTGTTCGATAGTAGAATAAAATGAACTTATGATGACAAATGACTGTACTTTTCTTAAGAGCTGAATGCAAGCGCTTTAACCACCTTCCTGCCTTCAGCGATGTAATCTGCGTTAAAGCATGCTAATCTAAAGAAACACTTAGGGGTAGGCAGAGGCACTGGGAGAATAAATGCCCACGATTCACCAAATGTATTTAACCCAACGTGACACTAGGGGAGCCCATCGTCGTTGTAGGGTTCACACACCTTGAGGTGTGCTGGTTTCATCACGATGTTGTCCTTCACCACACGAGTGTGGTGTTGCGCACATAGGTTCTGAAAAAGAGTCCAATTGGTATACGTCCAATAGCCGGATTCGAACCCGTGACTTCTCGACTGCAAGTCAAGTGTTCAACCAACTGAACCACAGACGCTCTTACCTAAAATTGTGTTATACTGCGTGTAAAAGGACCCAGAGCAATTGGTTTTAGAAACGTTGTCGGGCTCGGCCATATAAACAACTTCTATTATGGCGATAATGTGGGGAAATTAAAAAAAAAATTTTCATCTCCATACAAAGTGCAAAAAAAAATCTATTTTGTATGGAGATGAAACATTTTTTTTCAATTTCCCCACATTATAGGATGGTGGTCAAACGCTTGTTCATAGTGATTAAAAAAAATTATAGTCATAGTAAAAGTTGTTTATAATTGAGGAGCACAACAATGTTTCTAAGACCATTGCTCGGGGTCCTTTTACACTCTGTACACAACAATGCTTTTAAATCATTCTCTTATACGGTACTCCATGAATGAAAATATGCCTATAAATAGCCCAGGTCACTATAGCATCCTGTCGGTCAATAAGGGAGCTAATGACGACCAACATTTATTACCTACTTCCTATTTGGTGTGTGCTTACACAAAACACCAACATCAAAAGCTCTACTAACGTACTAATGAAAGCTGTTAACGTAAACTTCATGGTTCACTATTAATACATGCACAAACTAAGTATATATAGAATATTTACGCTCAGCATAAATAAACAGTGAGCTTTCATACCAAATAAATCACTAAAATAGTAGTGTCACGGTAAAATGGTTTACCTTTGTATAAACACGTTTTCAATTCCAAACACAAACGGTAAGTTCAATCCTGGCGATACTACGAGCAAACTATACAGAATGATTTTAAAATACCCTTTTAAGTTTACTGTTTATGCAGACCCTGCCGAGTTCATTTCAGCAAGTTTCATTACCGCGGAATTAAAAAAATACCTCTTCATACTATTGCTGATTGAATTTATATGGGGAGGTAGATTTGTGTTTTTCGTTTCGGGACATTGTCACGGGCAGAAGTTGCCTTACTAGCTAAATAGTAGATGTACGGGTTGGTACCGACATAAATGTTATTTTGGTTGGGGAATAAGATAAGACGGTTTTGGTGATATAAATTATAATGAGATAATAAAGGTAGAAACTGGTAACTCTTGTAAAACTTGATAAATTCGTCTAATAACTTAATGGTCTACTTCAGTTATCGCGGGATTATGGTGAACCACGATAAACTGTTGGCAAATAACTTAAGGGTTCAAAGTACTTCGTACAGTAGATTTCAGCTAAAAATGGCATTTCCGAATCAACCTGTACACTAAACGTTTCTCTAGGAAACGTTTCGGATGTCGATTTCGCTTGTAAATCGTCGTGTTCGAGACATTAATCACCAACACCCTTGTACAACTTAGCGCCATCTGTCGGGTTTAAATTGGTCTAGGATTTATCGCGACACGCCAAATTGTCTGTCCAATCTGTATCCGTGTTTATGGGCGTGTAGTGATTCCGTACGTATGCATTCAATCTCTATTAAAAATGGTGACAGATTGTTTCGTGATCAGAAAACAAACAAAAAAAAATCACGCATTTTATTTCCAGGTGGAGTTATTACTTGCTAATCTAAACCAACCCAAAGGGACAGGGGGTGAGCTCATCGCCATTATAAGGTACACACGACACTGGATACTGTATTTCACTGTCTGAAAAAGAGACCTATTGGTACACGCCTAGTGTAACTGGATGTCGAACCCACAACTCTTCGATTGCAGTTTCAAATATCCGACCACTAGGCCACAATCGCTTAGTAAATTTTTATCGGCATAAGTATCACATATCACAATGCAGTACAATTCAAAGTTACATGCGTGCTAATTTCACATTAAAACCACCTAAACTTTAATTAATTATATGAACAAACATACAACGTAGTAAAAAACACTTGAAAACGGAACTAAAATACACCTAGTCTCGGATTTACACGGCCATTAATGTATACCCTGGTATAATGGAATAGTACACCATAAACTAGGTGCATTTGTGGGCGCAATGCAGTAGTTGTGTCTATTTTTAGTTGAATCGAAGTCAATTAGCATATTGTGCAACTGACTGTACTAGGAAGGAAACACACAGCTGACTTACAAAAGGCTTGAAAGGAACACTCTTCAAGAGGCAGTAAATGAGGTATCATTAGCAGTGAAACCTATTTTCTATTCATGCAAATCGAATCAGACTATTACCACATTGAAGGACAGTAAATTAGACATATATTGTTTATTGCTATGACGGCAGGAGCCGTTCACTGTCGACCAATGCGTTAACTACAGTTGCAACTTTCTGCGGTAAAACTCAAATCAATATTTTTTATTTTATTTTTTTCATTGTGCTTTTATCGATACAATTTTCACAAACCCGTTGAAATCGAAGTCGCGTGTTTATTGTTAAGCTCTTAAGCTTACGGAACACTAAAATAAGAGCGGGAGCTTAACGGAAATGGAAAAAGTTTATTCCTATACGCAGAAATCAATGGCACACAAAGTTATTTTATTGCCGTGATTTCTACACACATCAAAAGTTTAGAAGATTGAAATCAAGAATATATTTTACAAAAACTGAATTCATTCATAATATATTCAAAATGTGGTGATAAGTCATTGATACATGCATGGGGAATTAGGTAGGAGACCAATCCAGAAGAAGATTTGATTTAAATAAATTAGATTTTTTTTTAGAGCTAAAAATGTTCTTGATCCCTAGACACTTTTGATGTATGTACTTCAGTCCGCTTTCCAGCGTTGATTAACTACCTAATATGAACGTCGATTATTGCATATCACAAGAACTAAGAGTACTTGTACTATTCGTCCCAGATATCATCGTCAGCCTCATGACGTCCATTGCTGAACGAGGGACTCCCCCATGATTTTCATAATATTTTTTTTGGAAATGTCAAAAATCACCGCGCTTGGCTGGTTGGCAATCGCAGTGGAGTTGTGTGGTATAACTCACAGAGAGCAATGCTCTAGAGAGTTCACTCGGTCGCCTCTTACGACCCCCACGACGGTAAAAGTTGGGCTGGGGTGGTGCAGTCCAGTGATTCATATACACACTTGACGCCTTTTAATCCCAAAGCGGGGTAGGCAGAGGCGCTTGCTAAAGAAAATACTCACGATTCAC
>SJJU01008470.1:0-10933 GCA_012932125.1 Conopomorpha cramerella | reverse complement strand
AACTGCAAATGTTACAAATATTGATACAGCAGCTCTGCCATCAGGCGAAGAAAAGGCGTATCATCACATCATTTTCATGGGAATATTTGCTCAATGTCTAAGCCTCAGGAACACTTAAGGGTCATTATTCTGCACCCGAAGTTATTGGTAGCAGTGATCATATTTACGCTTAGCAACGGATATTAAATTTTTCACAGCTGTACCCTAAAAGCAAAGAAATGGGCAGAAAAAAATCACAGGTACGCCGTAGGTAACTTGCATAACAATCACAGCTGATAGTCAGCTGTTCCGTGCAGAACGACTAACAACATTGTGAAATAAATCTTAAATCATACAGATTAAGGTACATATTTGAACGATAGTATTCGGTTCGTGCTTAAGAATTTTTAGTTTACTTTTTCGATCGAATTATTACACTTGAAGTCTTACCAGCCAGTGCTTTGAGTTCAAAATCGTAGAGTTTGCAAATGTATTCAACCTCTTTTCAGGGCTGTGTTTTTTTTTTCAGACGCAAATCGCTGTTCCAGATTTATTGGTGCTTTTTGTTCACTGATTGTTTAGTGGTTTTTCTAACAATAGATAGGTACATGGATGAAGTAAGGAGAGGTATAGGGCAGCAGAAATAATGATACTTTAAGTACCTTTGTATGAAGTGTGTTCTTTATTCAACACTCTCCATGTAGGAATTTATACCTGCCAAGTGATAAGATACCAGCTGCCCAATGTACGTAGGTACGAACAATATACACATAAAAACGCGTAAATTATTTATTACAGGTGGATATTATAACATAACTAGGAGACGCCCCGCGATTTCGCCCTCGTAGTTTCAGTTATTCACAATTTCACACACTGTCTCCATACCAATACATAGTATAAAACAAAGTCGTCTCCAGCTTTCTGTCTCTATGTATGCTTAAATCTGTAGAACTACGCAACGGATTTAAATGCGGTTATCTTTAGTAGATACGAGAGATTTTATATAGTTTTATGTATATGTATGTGTAACAGTGGCGTGCACACCATAGGCAATAGGCTTTTTGCCTATATGGACTAGAGATATTGCTAGACTTTTGTTGTATTCACGACATAGGCTGACGAAGGTCCTGTGTTTTGGGGTTGAGTAGATAGGTAGGTAGGTACCTATATTTCGTAAAGACAAGTTACCTATACATAGGTGTCAATCCTTGGGGATCACTGCCTACCTTGTCGTAAAAGTCAGTGCACGCCACTGATACAAGCATATACATAATAGCAGGGAAACACTGCTAATAATATACTATACTTAGCTGTCCCGGCAAACATTTGTTTTGTCGTAGGAAGTTTTGTACCCGGTGTATTGGGATAAATACACCTTTTAAACCTTCCTTGGCTTACCACGAATCGAGTCCAGCCGATCTCGAGTTATAGCGAGACTAACGAACATCAATTAATTTGGTTAGATAGTGAAGGACAACATCGTGATGAAACCCGCACACCGCAAGGTGTGTGAACCCTATAACGGCGATGGGCTCACCCCCTGTCACGTTGGGTTAAATACGCGCGCGTGAACCGTGGGTACTTGCTTAGCAAGTGCCTCTGCCTACCCTCTTGGATAAAGGCGTGAAGTGGTATAGTATTAAATATAAAAATTCGAGTTTCATACCCCCCATGAGAGCGCGCCAACAACACAATCTCGCATCAAAATGATTATGATTTTGATTAAAATATATCATTGTTTTTTTCTCAGGCGCCCCATCTGTGTACCTCTAGGTACTAAATTTAGAAATTCGCGTGATAGCGCGACCGACCGAGTTACGATTTTAATAAAATAAACAAATACTTATATACACTTCATGCCTTTCCATCCCAAAGCGGGATAGGCAGAGGCACTTGCTTAATAAGCGAATGTCCACGGTTCACGCGCGCGTATTTAACCCAACGTGACAGGGGGCGAGCCCAGCGCCGTTATAGGGTTCACACACCCTGTGGTGTGCGGGTTTCATCACGATGCTGTCCTTCACCGTACGAGCGTTGCGTTGCGTACATAGGCTCTGAAAAAGAGTCCCATTGGTACACACGTCCAGTAGCCGGACTCGAATCCGCTTCTGAAGATTAATGAGCATATTCCGCAATTGTCCTGCAAAATTCCAAAAATGTTGCATCTACCATACACTCAGCAACCTACAATTAAAGTGGTTTTTAGGAATTATATTCCAGGGTTTGACCTTGCAAAGTTCTTCAATACGTAAAGTGAAACAATAATGTTGTGGAAAAGACCACATTGATGGACTTAAATATCTATCACTTTAATTAGAAGTCCTGAAAAACACAGATAATGACCAGATAACTAATCTTATCCTTTTAAATAATAGGTCTATTAATCTATCCCTATCTAGGGATTAAAGTAAAAAAAGAATACTCCAAATGCCATCATTTCCATGATCATTTAGAAGTCACTAGTTCTTTATGCCCAAAAATAAAGTAAAATAAACTTTTAGAATTACTGAATTTTCCAACGCCTTGATCTCACAGTACCGTGATTATATAACAGTACCTGGACGACCGAGCTTCGCTCGAAGTAAAAAAAATCGATTATTTTCCTTCGATTTTTTCATAACCCCATCTTTAGTTACTTCAAAACCAAAACGTCCCCCGCACCATCCTACGTATAGCATAGTATTACTACTCGGCAATAGATGTCAGTAAGAGTCGTATTAACAATTTGAGCAATTTTTCATGCCCGAAAACACGGTTGGAAAGATGTTTTCTAAAAATAAACCTAGCTAGATCGATTTATCGCCCCCAAATCCCTCTACATACCAAATTTCATGAAAATCGGTGCAGCCGTTTCCGAGATTCCAATTATAGTGTTACAAAAACCTGCAGTGGGAATTAATCACCCTTTGTTATAGTGTACATGGACTTTAATGAACATGATTAAAAGCCTCCAGCGTTTGAAAAAAACTAAACTAACAAAATCATTTTTATCGACCATTTTATCGATAGAAATTTCTCCCAATACTGTTAAATGTATGTCCGTAAACGGAACCTACTAACCTTCCTAATATTAGCGAAATTTTCTACGTTTACTTACTTGTTCGCTCTTCATCGGTCGTTACATGTGTACGGCCCGTGTTTTTTGTAAATAAAGGTTCGGTTTCAAGATCGTAGTAGGTATAGTAGATAGCAGAACACAACCCATAACGCAAACAATGAATTTCTGCTGAAACCACGAACTAATAAAGCGAGCATAGCTGCTCCTCCAAAACATACAAGTCTTCCATGAGTTTCTCCACATTACCACGCACGTTTCATTATTATTCATTGAAATTTCTTATTTTTTGTAATTATTATTTACTTCCTACATGTTTGTTTATTTTTGATTTGTCAAAATTGTCGCTGTCATCAAATTATCAGATCTATGGTCCAAAGGATCATTCACATGAAAGTAGGTAAGTAATTAAGTCGTTGAATCACGTTCGATCGTCGTTGATCTATCAAATCTCAATTTGTTAAAATATTTTACTGAATATTTACTGATTTTATGAGCTACAAAATATGTTTCAAGTTAATGGCTTACTTACAAAACACAAGCTTTTAAAATGCAAATCTTAAAAATCATTAGATATTAATAAATGGTAAAAGTATAAATTTAAAATAGTAAAAGCTATTACGAAAAAGGCTCAAAAGTCCACCTTCAGCAGCAATGCATAGGCGTGTTCTTTAGAGCATAGAATCCCTACTCATATGATTAGGGACACCAAGAATTGTAGCAGCTCGGCTTTGAAGAATTGTAGTGCTCGTTCATGGATTTATACGGAAATTATCCAATTCTGTCTCTTCCATATTTGGGTCCGGATTGCTTGGTCGTCCTTCGGGCCTATTTCCTCTAAATGAACCGGTGAGCCGCATAACCATTTTCCGGAAACAGTCGCTGGAAGGCAACCTACATTGTTCCGCCTCTGGTCTCCCATCAATAAATCGCTCACAATAAAGCTCAGGTGCTTGCTCAAGGTTTCCATCAGCAGCCACCACACATAAAATCATCTAGTAATATTCGTTATTGCTGTAGAAATCCATTTTCAATAAGTAAGTCCAGTTAAGAGAATGAAAATTTGAGTATTATTATTCTTCCACGAAAAAGTCATATTGATGCTGTTCGACATACTGATCTCAGCCTACCTACCTTCCTACATGCTACTCATTAATCTCTAGCCTATTCGCGACAAAGTGCGGAATGCCCATACTTTAGTTTATTTTTTTAACTTTTTTTTTTTCAATGGCAATCTTGTGATTGTCTGTGAATCAATCTATGTTTAGTTTATGACGTCTGATTGACGGTTACATGTCACCCATCTACAACCCAAACATGTTGATATGATTAAGTTTTATTGTGAATTTATTGAGATATTTGTGTGATGCTGCTATGTAGTTCATCGAATGTGAATCATTTACTCGTATAATACAATATTCATAAGTGGATGTCGCTGGTAATCGTCGTTCTTAGGTTAGTATTTCAAAAGTCAATTCTTTCATTGTTTACTTAAGGGATGGGCGCGATTTTGTAGTGATATCGAAAACAGCAAGTGGTCATGAAATTCGATAAGTAGTTTAATTTCTTTATATGAAGATATTCTTAATTTCCTCTATGTTGTTCCATTAATAAAGGCTTTCTCTATAGGCCCTTCAATTCCCACTGCAGGTTTTTGTAACACCCTGTATATACATATAATAGAAAGTTGTGTTAGTTACACCACTTATAACTCATGAACGTGTGAACTGATTTGGCTGAAAATTATTGAGGCGGTAGCTTACAACCAGGAGACGGACATGGGATACTTTGTATCCCGATCCTGTGGGACGCAATGCTATATAGTGGGTGTTGTATTTTGCAAAAATTACTGAAACTGTCGGAAATAAATCGCGGGGCGTTGAAATAAAAATGTCCCGGCATATTTATGACACTGACATTATATTAATAGTTTAAACCGGGTGTTACGGCGCGAAATCAACCAAAGACAAGCATTCAGTTCACCATCGATGTGTGTCAGCTCGTGACCACGACACAATATGTAACTGTGTCGAAACGTAGGGCAAACAACGAAGGTAAGCTGAATGCTTGTCTTTGGTAAATTTCGCGCCGCAACACCCGGTTTAAACTATTAATACAAAATTTCCTTGTCAGGATCAATAATAGAAACCTTGTAGTGCAATCTTTAAAAAAAACCAACAAAAGAGCGAGTGCGAAGACAAACTATCATAGAATAATATAATTGCATCTCTTTCCTTTTCAACTCTCTTTGACAGATTGATTTTTTTGTAAAAACTCCTCATTGTTCAGGCTAGTGCGACTCGCCGATTTTAATATATAGTAGAAAACAAAGTCGCCTCCCACTGTCTGTCCCGATATATGCTTAGACCTCTAAAATTACGCAACGGCTTTTGATGCGGTTTTCAGATAGAGAATAGAGTGATTTTTGAAGAAAGTTTATATGTATAATACATGCATAATAATAACAGGAAAACACTGTTACTAATGTATACATTTTTTTCCGAACGAGATAAACAAAATAATTCAGCTGGATTGGGCAGCATTTGGGAATCATCGATCCCATTGCACATCGATATGGACTGATGATAATATGCTCAAGATGGCTGACAGAAGCCGAAAACAGATCATAGTGTCGAGGAATTGGAGAGGCCTGTGTCCAGCAGTGGACAAATATGCGCTGATATTGAGGAATGTTCGCCTCGGCAGCTAGCAAATAAGTAAATAATGCTTGCCAAAATGCTCTAAAACTACGATAATAATTAACCTTATAACTGGAATAACCAATTCCCTAAAGGAACCCTAATTTACCGTGAACGAGTTGTGTGTGTACCGCCACTGACCTATATCTGGCTTTTGCAGCGATTTTTCACATAAAACTAGGACTTTCCAGAGTTAGTTTCTTTGAAAAAACAACCTGAAATTTCACGTCGCGCGTCGTCGCTGCCAACTAGTCCTTTGAATAGATACAATGTTATTACAGGTACCGTAATTTTAAACTGGTTGAGTAAATATGTATAGTATTCTTTTTCAGATTTCAAAATTCAATGGGGAATTTTCAGGTTTCTCCTTGTTTCTCTTATACTATGATAGATGGCGCTAGCGGTGTTAGGGGTGATAAATGTCAACGAAATGACAAACTTCAAGCAGTGTTTTGAAGGTGACAGTTGATTTTTCTCTTGTTTGTTTTCTTATTGTTAAACAAGCGAACGTTTAAATAACTTACCCAAATAATAAAAAACATAATAAAATATAACTGACAGAATTCAGCCTTGACAACAAGATAAGCAACATCTAGATAAGTAATTATTGGAGTTTGAAAATTCCCCATTCAAACAATACTTTTATCGACACTCAACTTAGAACAACAGAAGATCTAAAGTTTAAAATCCGCGATGTTACTAAAACCTGAGTATGTACACACATCAAAAGTTTTTAGGGATCAAGTACATTTTAGAAGATTGCAATCAAGAATATATTTTACAAAAACTGAATTCATTCATAATTTATTCAAAATGTGGTGATAAGTCATTGATACAGGCATGGGGAATTAGGTAGGAGACCAATCCAGAAGATTAGATTTGATTTATATAAATTAGATTTTTTTTAGAGCTAAAAATGTTTGTGATCCCTAGACACTTTTGATGTGTGTATGAACACGTCTGTTGCGGTATTCGAGATCAGTTGTACTGTTGAAGTTTAATCGTTCATCTAATTTGAGATCATTTAACACATTGGTGGACAGTAAAATAGAGCCGTGTGGTGACGGCAAAACTGAAAACATATGTCACCACCCCAGCCCAACTTTTCGCGTCGTTGGGGGTCATGAGTGGTGAGGCAACTAACTCTTCAGAGGACGGGCAGCAGCGCTCTCTGTGAGATAAACCACAACACCACTGCGATCGCCAACCCGCCTGCCAAGCGAAGGGATTATTGGCATTTTTTCTCAATTGATCATTGGAGGACCATCGTCCAGCAGTGGGCATGTGGCTGATGATGATGAAAATAGACACAATCGATTGCTTATTGCTATGATGGCTATAGCCGTTTCCTGTCCAGGAAACGGTTAATAGGGAACTATCGCGCGGTAGTTCCAAAAATCTACCACTAGAAGGCATTAGAATAGCCAAGGATTGTTTTTTTTTTGTTCTTTTTCCGGAAATATGTAAGTAAAAATAATTTTTAATGAAAATTGACAAGACAGAAAAGTTTATCTAGCGATTCATTGTGGAACCCTCGCGCAATATTAGTGACATCTCTCAAAAGAAACTAGGCTGTCAAAGTATTCTGTAAATGGTGAGTGCCGGCGACAGAGACAAAGACATAACAAATATGCAGGAGCGAAAGAGCAAAAGAGAGTATTGTTGGTTCTAACCTATCAAATTGGTTGTAAATACATACATACATACACTTCACGCCTGTCTCCCAGAGGGGTAGGCAGAGACTACAGATCTCCATTTGTCACGATCCTGACATATCCCTTTCGCTTCATCTACATTCATACATCTTTTCATACATGACCTCCGATTTCGAGTACTTTTCACGCCACCTTCGGCGAGGACATCACCAATCTGGTCTGTATATGTCCTTCTGGGGCGACCATTGGTAGTAAACGTGACAATTTAGATCCAGAAATACCATATGTACCTAACATCAATTTCCACACATTGTGGTTTACAAGATACCGAAGGTACTAAGCGGCATGCAAGTCTAGTTGTGTTTGGTCTCAGGCAGCGCCAACTCGCCGAATGACGGGGTGAACCGGCACTGTATACCTATGCCTATGGGTGATTCTGACGTTTCAGTAATGAGATTGTCAATAATGACAGGTACCTTGGTTGAAGTCAAAATAGTAACTAGATATTACTGCTATGTTGGAGTTATTTGTAGTTCGTCGATTTAGTCATCAAAGTTAAGAGATAAAATTAATAGCAAAAAAATTCAAACCCCATGCAAATAAATATCATTTCCCGAGGCAAAAAACTGTCCATTTTGTATGGATAGTTTTTTTTACGTTTCACATTTGTCGCCATAATAAAAGTTGTTCATATCGACGAGCCCAACAACGTTTCTAAGACCATTGTTCGGGGTTATTTTACACTCTGTATGACCCAGAATTTCTGCTCACGAGGGCACCTACTTTTCTAAATTTATACTATCGATTCTATGGTCAAAAATATAGATAAAAAAAATACACTTCACGCGTTTTAATCCCAAAGCGGGGTAGGCAGCGGCACTTGCTTAATAAGCAAATGCCCACGGTTCACCAAGCGTATTTAACCCAACGTGACATGGGATGAGCTTATCGCCGTTAGAGGGTTCACACACCTCGTGGTGTGCGGGTTTCATCACGATGTTGTCCTTTGCCGTACGAGCGTTGTGTTGCGTACATAGGCTCTGAAAGAGAGTCCCATTGGTACACGTCCTGTAGCCGCACTCGAACCCACGCCCTCCCGGTTACAAGGCAAGTATCCGACCAACTGGACTACATACGCTATATAGATGACTTCGATGATGTAACTTGAATTTACATACACTTGCGACGCCGCCGAGGCGAATCAATAGTACAAAAATTAATGGCACAACCTAAGCCAAACTTTGGGTCCTCATATTAAGATCTCGTTTTCAAATCCTAAATATTAATTGTAACTAATATTAGATATCTCGCACAGTCTGATATGAACATGAGCACTTTATTTTAATGTGAATCCCCTATTGTACAATCCTACCCCCGTACCATGTGGTTTTTATCCTCACTGTGTGACAAGGATAGCGCTAGACGAGTGGTATAACACTGTCTCTGTTGCACAGCGTAAACGTTATTGCTTTAAGGTCTCATGGTACGGGGCCCTGCTAGAATCCATCAAGCCTCTAGATTTGACAAGGGTTAGGTCGTTCAGAGCTGAGTTTGAGTGCTTGTGGGTGTTTCTAATGTTCAGTAGGTACATTTATATGACGCTTTTATGGAATTGCTGACGATGTTAAACTTCTGATAAACTAAGGCCTTATGATAAGTGAACCAAGCACTGCCTAGGTAAGTTTTTTGCCCTGTCTCACTCTAATGGCAAGTGTCAAAAAGAGACAAAAGCGTCTCAAGCACTACACATGGTTGTCCTCTTTGGACTAAGATGCATGCAACTGCGTCGAAATGTCGAGTAAAATAATAAAGGTACGCTCGAGCTTATCTTTGCACTAAGAATGTAATTACAGTCTTGAAAATCAGCATGGATACCTTTGGGCATGCAAAACTTAAATACGACAGGATTTTTTTAAAATTCCCGCGGGAACAGGATTTATCGTAAAATATCAAGTTTGTATGTCAAGTATAAACCGAAGAAATTACAGTCTTGAAAATCAGCATGGATACCTTTGCGCATGCAAAACGTAAATACGACAGGATTTTTGGAAAATTCCCACGGGAACATGAATATACATTGGCAAAACAACGTTTGCCGGGTCAGCTAATCCACCATAAGCTCTTTTACTTTCCGTTATCACTTATCCATTTCTTTCTTTTTTTCGAGATTAATTTTACCCGGAGGCATTCCACATTCTACTACAACTTCTGTTTTCGGGGACTGGAATAAACTGGGTAAAATTAATCTCGAAAATAAGAACTTCCTATTCTGGTTTACCCTATAGAAGGAGATAGATTGGACCTGAGTATAAACAATATTTAATTTAAACCTCTCCCAAAGTTACTCTTGATTTTAGAATATCTGCCAATGACGTTTCGTAATTGAGGTAATCACTACTGAGTCTCATCCGTAAGTCTATGTTCGTGTCAGAACACTAGTTGTCTCTTTCTCGCAGCTAAACTATGAGGGGAATACAAATATCCTCCAATTTAATGGATTTGAAACATGCCCTCAGGTATTTGTTTTTAATTAAAACGTCTCTCAAACTGTTGAAATAATTGGAGGGGAAGGGTAAGTCTCGATAAATGGTTTCTACTATTTATTCGTTGCGGCTTTGTATACTCAGGACGCTGAATTCGTTTTACGTGTTGCTTCTGATAATTATCCTGGGATTAAATCCAATAGTAGGAAGTTGACAATAGGTCATTCTTAGGTCTTATTCAGGGGCACGCGGAGAGCGCGGGACGTCGGGAAGCCATTTTGAATGGAAATTTTTAGACTCCGAAAAATCTTATATCTAGATGTCGCTAGTAGGTGTGTCACCAGGGTGACTTGTGTCAGTTATATTTTAGTTAGTTTTTTTTTATTATTTGGGTAAGTTATTCAAACTTCAGACACTTTTGTAACATGTAAACAAACAATAAAAAAAAATATCTGTCACCTTCAATACTGACTGCTTGAAGTTAGAAGTCAATTCGTTGACATTTATCCCCCCTAATGCAACTAGCGCCATCTGTCTTAACTAAGAGAGACATGGACCCTGAAAATTCACCGATTTTTACCGTCAAAGGCGATGAATTTAAGTACCTATGCATGCTCGACGCATTGCGCACCTGTTTCGCGTTTCCCTAAAAGGTATCTTTTAGGGAAACGCGAAAAAAAAACAAATTTTTTTACTCAGTGGTTAGGTTTTTCTTATAGTTGAAAAAGTGTATAATTAAATGACTTATTTGCGTCTGTATTCAAGATTTGGTGCCCCATGATTCCATCCTTGTATTATCAGTTATTCACAAAACGGGCCATTGTTTGAGAAAACGGCTTTAGTTCGCGTTACCTAGGGATAATTACAATTTAATATATTCAGTTGTTATTCAGAAACTATACTACATTATTATTCATAATTAAATCCTCTCCGTGGTTTAATAAATTTACACACCAATAAACGGGATGTTACTTACATATCGATGAATGTTATTAGAGGTCTACTGAATCTGGTTATTCCATATTTTGACATACAACTGACAAGTTAAGTTGAGCTTAGCGG
>SJJU01008469.1:0-11931 GCA_012932125.1 Conopomorpha cramerella | reverse complement strand
ACCGTTGGGGAAAACGAGTTCTCGATTGGAGACCGCGTCTCGGCAAACGGACTGTAGGACGCCCTCAGGCTAGGTGGACTGATGATCTACGCAAGATGGCTGGTAGAAACTGGATGCGAGAAGCCGTAAAACAGCGAAAACGGCGTGCAATTGGAGAGGCCTATGTCCAGAAGTGGACAAGTATGGGCTGATGTTGATGATGGTGATGATGTGTCACAATATGTATAATAAATAAAAACCATATTGGTCTGCCGCGTTGTTCAGGCAGCCATTACTCTCGTTTCGTATAATTGAATTAATATGTTTTATTTTAATTAAAAATTATTCCTCTGTAAGGGTAAAAATATGTGATGTGATTTTAAATTATTTCCAATGTTCACAATCCCTCGAATCCAAACATATAAAATCAATTATAAGCGATTAATTTTACGTATACTTCACATACAACAGCAATTTGTAAACTGAGCAAAAAAAAATATGAAAAAACTAACGTTACTTACACAACTATCAAAAACAAAGGCACGAAACATTGGATTTTCCATTTCCTTGCTGCTCTTCAAATATGAAGTTGCCACTTTCAGCGAGGCAGTGCAGTGGGGTGTTCAGTGGCCACTACTGTAACATGACCACTCGTGTCCACGCCTCACGGTTGGCAGTACTCCTGACCACTTTGTGAAAATAGCAATTTAGCACTTGCACACTTCGCTCCACTTACCTGCTCTCTAAACTTAAAGCGTTGGGAAATAATGTCGCGCGAAAATGAGTAAAATTGTTGAAATAAACGTATTTAGATAAAGGTTTTATCTAAGGTTTTCCTTGGGATAAAAAAACATACGATTCGCGCCTTTTAATCCCAAAGCGGGGTAGGCAGAGGCATTTGCTAAAGCAAATTCCCACGGTTCACCACGCGTATTTAACCCAGCGTGACAGGGGGTGAGCTCATCGCCGTTATAGGATTCACACACCTTGTGGTGTGCGGGTTTTATCACGATGTTGTCCTTCACCGTACAAGCGTTCCGTTGTGTACATAGGCTATGAAAAAGAGTCCCATTGGTACACGTCCAGTAGTCGGACTCGAACCCCCGACCTCCCGGTTACAAGTCAAGTGTGCGACCAACTGGACCACAGACGTTCCATGACGCCCCATGTCCTTGAGATACATGTCGTGGAATTCTATCTAGGTATACTATAATTTTACGTGTTGTGTGTCTCTTTAAATTTTGTTTTGCATTATTAACTAATGGACGCCCCGCGATTTCATTCGTGTAATTTCAGTTTTTCATACAAACTATAACGCCCTCTATATAGCGACGCGACCAACAGGATCGAAGTAAAAAGTATCCTATGTCCGTCTCCCGGTTCTAAGCTACCTCCCCACCAATTTTCAACCAAATTGGTTCAGCCGTGAGTTATAAATGGAGTAACTAACACGACTTTCTTTTATATATAGATGTATGTACATAATCTACTCTCGCTAAGGATATGATCGTGATGAAACCAGTATACCACAATGTGTGTGAACCCTATAACGATGGGTTCATCCCCTGTCACGTTTGATTAAATACACTTAATGAACTACACACATCAAAAGTGTCTAGGGATCAAGAACATTTTTAGCTGTAAAAAAAGCTAATATATTGAATCTAAATAAAGAATAAGCATTTGCTTAGCCAGTGCCAGTGTCCCAGCGTGGGGAATAAGATGCCTAAAGTATCCTATTAAACTATATTACTGAACTCACGAGACGTTCTTTTTTTTTTATAAACGAATTAAAAAACACAGTCTGAAAAGCCGCATACCAAAAAGCCGTCTTGTCAAGGCTGATCCCCTTGTCAAGCCTGTCTCGTTGAGTCGCTAATTAATCCACCGTACAATAAGGGCTACTGCTCTTATGACCTCTATTTTCTTATTTATAATATTACAAGCTGACCCGGCAAACGTTGTTTTTACCAATATACTATTATACATATAAACCTTCCTCAAAAATCACTCTATCCATTAGAGAAAACCGCATCAACATCCGTTACCTAGTTTTAAAGAATAAGACAAACAAACAGACAGACAGCGGAAAGCGACTTTGTTTTATACTATGTATTGATTAAGGCAGTGCTCCCACCGCCGACGATGAACGAGAAACTAGTAAAATGTTAAACGAGTTGGCAATCAGCGTGGAGCTAGTGTTATTCTCGAAGAGTGTGCTAACGAGTTGCGTAACCTAATACCCCCCATCGCGTTTTTACAATAGGACAACCAGGAGAAAGGCAAAAGGCGTCTACTTACATAGTGCGAACCGCCAGAATGTGGAATGACTTGCCGGAGTCTGTGTTTCCTGCGTAGTACAGTCTGAAGGTATTCAAGTCGCGGGTGAATAGGTACCTAATGAACAAGTGTGCTCCATCGTAGACCGCTACTTAACATCAGGATGGTGGTCAAACGCTTGTTCATAGTGATGATTAAAAAAAGCGTTAAGCATCGAGTATTAGTATGTTATTACAATACAGTGGAATGACCCAGGTAACTGGTGATTTCACACAATAACATTACTCAGAGGGGAATGTATTCTACAGTCATCAACACGATAAGCTTAAATATCAAACAAACATGCAAGCGTTAGGGTATTAAGCGTTGATCCCTCAACAAACATACAAAAGGTTTAATTAAATTTGATATGAAGAGTTAAGCTGCGTTATCACCTATAGTAGGTATCTAGGTAGATAAAAAATATAAAAAAAATACAGTTCACGCATTTTAATCCCACAGAGGGGTAGGCAGAGGCACTTGCTAAAGCAAATGCCCAAGGTTCACCAAGCGTATGTAACCCAACGTAACAGGGGGTGAGCCCATAGCTGTTGTAGGGTTCACACCTTGTGGTGTGCGGGTTTCATCACGATGTTGTCTTTCACCGTACACGCGTTGCGTTGCGTACATAGGCTCTGAAAAAGAGTCTCATTGGTACACGTCCAGTAACCGGACTCAAACGCGCGACCTCCCGGTTACGAGTCAAGTATTCGACCAACTGGACTACACTACACTATTACTTTGTAACCTTAGTTGAATAAATTCCATTTAGCATGAGTGTTGGAAACGAACTGCTACTTTAAGCCACTTTAATCTTAAGCCACGTAGGCTCAAATACTTTATCTTCCACTTGGAACAGTTTCCGGGTCACCAAATGCCCCAATTCTGTCATTTTCCCAAATCTGTAGGTATGCAGCTAAATATATTTATCGCCAATGTTGCCAAATAAACAAAGATGCTAACTTTCGAATTCTTTTTAAGGAAAATGCTGCTTAATTACTGATGCCCTCCAGGGATAAGCTAATACTGATGCAGAGTAAGGAAAAGCGAATGTTCTGGAAGCTAAATTCAAAAGTAAGCAATTTTCTTTAAACAACAAAGGCAAGTCAGCTTTTTTGCCTCTCTCTATGACGTTGACTTCGATATTTTAGTGGGACTATTGGCTATGTACAAAGCGAGTAGTTGCAGACAGATAACGACCACAGCGCACAACACGGCAGAAATTGGAAACAAGTGCGGATGATCAGCTGTCAAAAGTGCTCATTGTAGTTTAGTAGCAAATTGCAGTACAAAATCAAAGCAAATACGCTGTTAACTGTAAAAATAACGGCCTCAAGAGCAAATGAACATTTTATATCTTCCCAAGAGCGTCCTACAAAATAGAACAACGAAAAAAATGGATTGCTGCTGTGAAAAGAAGGAAGTAAATGTTTATTATTATATTATTCATTTTATAGTAAAATTATTGAATAATAGCCCTTAATTAATAATGTCAACAATACAATTTTAATTTTAATCTTTGGTTTTATTTATATTTGCAAAGAAAACTAACAATGTTTACATTAATATTATTTGACAGCTTCCGCAAATGTTGTAAACGCTACGCGTCGCCACCGTCGCGCACATAGCCAATAGGACAATATCAGATAAGTGTTGATTGTAACAATAATGGTTATCATGCAGATGAAGTACAAATTTGTATGTGGAATTGAATCGGTACAGTCATGGACATGGAAACTTAAAATGAGGTTGAGGAATTCGCCACAAACTTATAGTATTACTAGTGGACCCGACAGAAGTTGTTCTGTCATAACCTCCAGGTCCTGGGTCCAGCGGTGGATGCCACTTTTTTAAATATAGAAATATAAACTATCCTATCTCTCATCATCATCATCATCATCAGCTCATACCTGTCCAGTGCTGGACATAGGCCTCTCCAATTGCACGCCACTGTGATCTGTTTTCGGCTTCTCGCATCCAGCTTCTGCCAGCCATCTTGCGTATATCATCCAGTCCACCTTGCCTGAGGGCGTCCTACACTCCGTTTGCCGAGACGCGGTCTCCACTCGAGAACTCGTTTTCCCCAACGGTCATCGGTTCTACGGCTAATATGGCCGGCCACTGCCACTTCAGCTTGCTAAAACGATGAGCTATGTCGATGACTTTGGTTCTCTGTCGGATCACTTCATTTCTGATTCGATCCTTCAGAGAAAGGCCGAGCATAGACCTTTCCATAGCACTCTGTGCGACTTTGAGCTTGTGGACCAGCCGTGCCGTCAGTGTCCACGTCTCAGCTCCGTATGTCATTACAGTTAGGACACACTGATTGAAGACTTTTGTCTTCAGGCACTGTGGGATCGCTGATGTTAAGACTCGACGTAAATTCCCAAATGCTGCCCAACCCAGCTGAATTCTTCTGTTTACCTCGTCCTCGAAGTTGTTTCTACCCAACTGCAATGTGTGCCCAAGATATACATATTTTTGAACAACTTCGAGAACGGTGCCGTGTACTGAAATCGGTTCCGGTAGAACATGTTCATTGAACATGACCTTGGTTTTATCCATGTTCATCCGTAGGCCGATCCGTAGAGAAGAATCAGCTAGGTCATTCAGCATCAGTTGAAGGTCCTGCAGCGTTTCTGCCAAGATGACGATGTCGTCTGCAAATAGCAAGTGAGAGATGTGTTCGCCATTGATGTTGATGCCACGTCCTTTCCTATCTCTCAAATTGGACGAAATTACATATAAATGCCAACTTTTGTGAATATCGGTAGCCTTGATGAAGAGTTCATTGGGAACAAACATCATGACACTGGATTTTTATATATTAAGAGTATTATCCCGGATAAAAAATATAGTTTTATCTGAAGTTTATCTCATACCCGTGGGAAATTCGGGATAAAATATAGTCTAGATTACTTTATTCTGACGTATATATTATTGCAAAATTTCAAAGAAATCCAATCAGTAGATTTCTCTTTAACGTTTTCCATTCGGGTACAACACAAAGTTGGTTGTGCATACATTTCATCACGATATTATTTTCCCTTATATCGTACGGATAAATTGAAAGCAAAATATGGAAATTAAAATATCACGTATACACGTAAAAGTAGCAATATTATGCAGATATTTTTCTCACACATACTAACGTTATAAAATGATGCTTGAAATAGCGATTATGATAATACCTAGGCCTAGGCCATATTAGCCGTAGAAACGATGACCGTTGGGGATAACGAGTTCTCGAGTGGAGACCGCGTCTCAGCAAACGGAGTGTAGGACGCCCTCAGTCAAGGTGGACTGATGATATACGCAAGATGGCTGGCAGAAGCTGCAATTGGAGAGGCCTATGTCCAGCAGTGGACACGTTTGGCCTGATGATGATGATGATGATGATGCTGATGATGATGATAATACCTACCTATGTCGGCTTAATCATCATCATCAGCCCATACTTGTCCACTGCTGGACATAGGCCTCTCTAATTGCACGCCACTGTGATCTGTTTTCGGCTTCTCGCATCCAGCTTTTGCCAGCCATCTTGCGTATATCATCAATCCACCTTGCCTGAGGGCGTCCTACACTCCGTTTGCCGGCTTAAGTAATAGGTATCTGACACGTGTCTAGTATTAGAAATAATTTATTTTGCAAGCCTGATTAACTGGATCTCGAAACAATGTCCCGTTTCCATAATATCAGCTATATTTTTGTTTATGTTTTCATTGAAGACGTAGGTAAGTGCTATTTTGCTACAGCCACTGACGTTTTACCGCATCCCGGTGGCAAACAGGAAAATTATATTACTTTTACAGAATCGAAAACACGAAGAAAAATTTCTTATCGCACTCGAAATTAATGAAAAATTTATGACTTTGAAATACATTTTTTTTTGCGTTATCGTTGCTTCGTGAACCTTTCAAATATTTTTATCTAATCCTCACCTCTTGTGTTTATTATTTATCCTGGTTGCTCGAAATGCTTGCGCAATAAGGGAACCCTGGGGCGTCCCCTCAGGCTTTCCTTATTATTTATCGATTTGGCTTTTGTAGCAGTTATGACTTTCGAACCACTGCGGCGAACTGTACATCAAAACAGTACGACGCGACGTTATCAAAGCGCCGAAAGGTATCTACAACGACGTGACAACTGAAACATGAAAACGCTCGAAAATAACACACATTAACTATATAACTTGTGTATACAATATACAATAATGGTCTAAGGATGTTGTTGGGGCTGCCACGGCACTGTATTGCCTCAGCGATGTTTGCGGAAACGCAAATTAACGGTTTTCATGCGATCCTCCGGAGCCGAGCGGCCTCCTTGTTGCATCGCATCCGTGATAGCCCCAACTCGATCCTGAGAACCATATCTGATAAAATTAACTGTCCATTCCTGGGGCACTGGATCGGACTACACGTGGCAGGCTAACTTGGCACATGGGGTCCGTTGACCCAATCAATAAAACTGTAAATATATTATTATATCTACTACTAACATATTTCTAAGTCCTTTACTAACACTATGGATCTATGGTCTGAAAATAAATGTTTATTATTATTAACCCTTAAAGACCTGATTTCTCGTTGTTTTAAAAATATAACAACAATGTGCGTCTTTTAGTGTAGATTTAGAATTAATTTTTAAAAAATATTGTTTTTTAACTAAGTATCCATAGACTAAAAAACCATTTAAAATAATGACGGACTGATTGATGCGGTCCAAAATTTGTTTTATTTTTTGTATGTTTTCATAATTGATATCATAGTGTATTTTCTTCAGCAGAGCCACCTAACCAAATGCCAGGCTATTATATACCAAAATAGTGTACGTGTAACGTAGATAATGTACGTAGTTCAATTATTACTGTACGTGTCCTAGTTTACGAGAAAATCGACATTGAAAGTGGCTCTGCTGGGGAGCATGCTCTCCAGCAGGGACACCCGCTGCAGCTCAACCGGGAGTGCTAAAGTTATAACTGAAATATGGAATCTAGTGTACGTACAAGGCAGATAGTGTACGTGTTGAAAGAATCCATGTACGTCTCGTACTTTTTTTTTTATTTGACAATATTAACTTGTACGGTTTAGTCGATCGATGCAGCTCAACCGGGAGTGCTAAAGTTATAACTGAAATGTGGAATCTAGTGTACGTACAACGTACAATGTGTACGTGTTGAAAGAATCCATGTACGTCTCGTAGTTTTTTGTATTTGACAATTTTAACTTTTACGGTTTAGTCGATCGATGCAGCTTAACCGGGACTGCTAAAGTTATAACTAAAATATAGAATCTAGTGTACGTACAACGTACAATGTGTACGTGTTGAAAGAATCCATGTACGTATCGTAGTTTTTTTTTATTTGACAATTTTAAATTTTACGGTTTAGTCGATCGATGCAGCTTAACCGGGAGTGCTAAAGTTATAACTGAAATATGGAATCTAGTGTACGTACAACGTACAATGTGTACGTGTTGAAAGAATCCATGTACGTCTCGTAGTTTTTTTTATTTGACAATTTTAACTTTTAAGGTTTGTTCGATCGATACAGCTCAACCGGGAGTGTTAAAGTTATAACTGAAATATGGAATCTAGTGTACGTACAACGTACAATGTGTACGTGTTGAAAAAATCCATGTACGTCTCGTAGTTTTTTTTTATTTGACAATATTAACCTGTACGGTTTAGTCGATCGATGCAGCTCAACCGGGAGTGCTAAAGTTATAACTGAAATATGGAATCTAGTGTACGTACAACGTACAATGTGTACGAGTTGAAAGAATCCATGTACGTCTCGTAGTTTTTTTTTATTTGACAATTTTACTTTTACGGTTTAGTCGATCGATGCAGCTCAACCGGGAGTGTTATAGTTATAACTGAAATACGGAATCTAGTGTACGTACAATGCGCAATGTGTACGTATTGAAAGAATAATGATGATAAAGAATAAAGATGACTGGAAGACACAGCAGGCACACAATCACACTATATCTAATATATAAAATTCTCGTGTCACAGTTTTCGTTGCCATACTCCTCCGAAACGGCTTTACCGATTTTTGCCAAATTTTATATGCGCATCCAGTAGGTCTGAGAATCGGCTACTATCTATTTTTTATGCATCTACCAGTTGTATTTCTTCCAATACACGAGGTACAAAGGCAACTTATTGTGGCAAAACAAATGTTTGCCGGGGCAGCTAGTCTAATATATAAAATTCTCGTGTCACAGTTTTCGTTGCCATACTCCTCCGAAACGGCTTTACCGATTTTGACCAAATTTTATATGCGTATTCAGTAGGTCTGAGAATCGGCTACTATCTATTTTTTATCCACCTGCCAGTTGCATTTCTCCCAATACACAGGGTACAAAGGCGACTTATTATGGCAAAACGAATGTTTGCCGGGACAGCTAGTCTAATATATAAAATTCTCGTGTCACAGTTTTCGTTGCCATACTCCTCCGAAACGGCTTGACCGATTTTTACCAAATTTTATATGCGTATTCAGTAGGTCTGAGAATCGGCTACTATCTATTTTTTAAACTTCTACCGGTTGTATTTCTTCCAATACACGGGGTAACTAATTACGGCAAAACAAATGTTTGCCGGGACAGCTAGTCTAATATATAAAATTCTCGTGTCACAGTTTTAGTTGCCATACTCCTCCGAAACGGCTTTACCGATTTTTACCAAATTTCATATGCGTATTCAGTAGGTATGAGAATCGGCTACTATCTATTTTTTTATGGATCTCCCAGTTGTATTTCTCCCAATACACGGGGTACAAAGGCAACTTATTATGGCAAAACAAATGTTTGCCGGGACAGCTAGTATTATATAAAATTCTCGTGTCACAGTTTTCGTTGCCATACTCCTCCGAAACGGCTTTACCGATTTTCACCAAATTTTATATGCGTATTCAGTAGGTCTGAGAATCGGCTCCTATCTATTTTTTATCCACCTGCCAGTTGTATTTCTCCCAATACACGGGGTACAAAGGCAACTTATTATGGCAAAACAAATGTTTGCCGAGACAGCTAGTAATATATATAAGTAATATAGGTAATATGCTCACATACAAACAACACTCCGCAAACTTTGAGTCGAATGCTGTTGTGACATCGAAAACTATAAGACGAAAAAATACGTAAAAACTTATACTCGTAAAAGTTCGATATATCACATGAAATATCAATCAATCTTAATCTAATATTTTAAGTTCTTCTTGTCATATCTTTAGAATATGGTCGTATCCGTAAATAGATTCATACTTCTAATTAATTTAGCCCACGATGTAAATCCAGACAACTCGTCGTAGCGCACGTAATAATTGAGTGACTTTCTTCCTTTAGTGGTTGGTAACACAAACGGCGCTATTTCCGCACATTCCTATTATAACAATATACGAAATATTTACTTACAGCAAACAATGCAACACAACACAACCCAAGAACGGCAAACATAATGAGCATTCTTTCAAAAACATTGCCTAGTATTTTCCTTCTGACGTCCTTTTGTAAATGGCCTTTCCGTCACAGTATTTGCACAGTACAAAGAGGTCAGACTTTACTTCAGAAACGTATATCTAGTCCTGACCCAGAGACTTCGCCTCAAACGTCGAGCCATCACAAGCACACTCTGCCTCCGAAACGCTATGAAAATATTTCTCGCTCTTCAACTGAAATTTCGCATACTGTAGCGTTACGGCACACCGTAATCCACTTTCAAGCTCTACGAATAAGGTCGTATGTTGCTTGAAAACGTTATTTCTTACGGCATGGAGGTAGTAGGAAACTATGTGGGGACCGCAAAAGCGCGGCTTCGTGTTTCATTAACAATTTAAACGCATGTCGAATATGAGAGGTGATGTTTGAAGTATCTCGCGGGTTTGGTACCTACTGGCGGAGAAACAAAATTTTACTGATACTAAGTATAACAGTGACATAAATTCACATGTCATATAACATACTAATACCATGATTTACACTAAATCTAAATTTCATTGCTTCCGAGTGTATAAAAGGAAAAGCTGACTGACTGATTGACATAAGAACGCATAGCCCAAACGGCTAAACTTAGGCACTTGAAATTTGGAACGAACGTAGCTTAGGTAGGGGTGTATTAAGATAGGAATTCCGGGAAAATTATTTTGTATGAAAAATCTCTACGGCTTAAGTTAGACGCTTGGAATTTGGGATGCAGGTACTACTAAACTACGCGAATGAAATCCACGGGCGTCCACGAGTACTTAATATAAATTTAAACACTTCACTCCTTTAAATCTCAAAGCGGGGTAGGCAGAGGCACTTGATAAAGCAATTGTATTTAACCCAACGTGAGAGGGGGAGAGCCCATCGCCGTTATAAGGTTCACACACCTTGTGGTGTGCGGGTTTCATCACGATGTTGTCCTTCACCGTACGAGTGTTACGTTGAGTACACACTTAATATAAACCCAACATAAAATTGTTAACATTCACCTAATCTATATCGTTAGTTACAATTTTATTTTTACTTTTTGCATGTGGTGTATACAGGTCACTTTAGTACCAATAAAACAAATAGAATCACACACGTTCTCCTCGTCGACGTAGCGGAGAGTGCAGTTGTAGGCCAACACTCACACACAACCAATCAGCCATGCAGAGTATGCATGATATATATTAGTGTACTTCATACATTACATGGTGTTTACCTATTTACCATTAGTCGTACTATTTAAGGAAACGCACACTGAAATGATATTAAAAGTTTAAAATGGGTATTATAGCGCGAAGATTAACCAAAGATAAGCATTCAGCTTACCTTCGTTGTTTGCCCGAAGTTTCGACACAGTTACATGTGTCGTGGTCGCGAGCTGATTGAGAGTGAAAGCTGAATGATTATTCTTTGGTTAATCTTCTCGCTATAATACCCGTTTTAAACTTTTACTATAATTAGTGGTACATTTTAATTTATGCATTAACATCATAATATCTATGTAAGCATAAAATGTAACCTCTGTTGGTGATTAAAATAAATAAATAAATATAATATGCTGTGATTACTTAAACAAAAGGATTGAAATTCACTATATTCAAGTACTTAGTTAATTAGTTGCGAGATTCAAATAATAATATGAAACCGTTTTCTTACTTCCTTATCTACACGAATATTACAAAGAGGAAAGAATTGTATTTTAAGACGGTTTTATTTAGTTCGACCCGTACGGTATTTGTTAGTTTGTTTGGGTAAAAATTAGAAAAAAAATACTCTTCACGCCTTTAATCCCAAAGAGGGGTAGGCAGAGGCACTTGCTAACTTGCCCACGGTTCACCAAGCGTATTTAACCCAACGTGACAGGGGGTGAGCCATCGCCGTTATAGGGTTCACACAGTAAGAGCGGGTTTCATCACGATGTTATCCTTTACCGTACGAGCGTTGCGTACATAGGCTCTGAAAAAGAGTCAAAGAGTAAAAAATTAGAAATTGAAATTTAAGTTGTTGCTAGATTGCCAGAAGCCTTCCTGTTGTCAGATTGATCTGAAATGTTTGTGGTGAATAAACTCAAAAACTACTGGACGGATTTCGATAATTCCTTCACCAGTAGAATGCAACATTATACCTGAGAAACGTAGGCTATATTTTATCC
>SJJU01008468.1:0-28272 GCA_012932125.1 Conopomorpha cramerella | reverse complement strand
TTTAACTTTTAATATAATGAAAGTGCGCGTTTCTTTAAAAAATTAAGCGATTGCCGCTGCCTACCCAACTTTATCATTAATACTCAATTCTATTGCATTTTACAATGTTAAGATGAAACATTAGTACCTACATACTATAGAAGGAACAACATCATGAACCTTGTGGGACACAACAATCAAATACTTAATAATATAAACGACTAGCAAACCCGGCGAACTCCGTTTCGCCACCAGATGGATTCGTTTCGTTAACACGCTTTTCTGTTCAATTTTTTCCTGAATTTTCTTTGCTATAAACCTCACGGAGCCCGAGACCTTTCCAACGAATGCAAAACCGTGGAAATCGGTTCGTGCGTTCTGGAGTTATAGCGTCAGGGAGGAAAACCGACTTATTTTTATATAGTAGAAAACAATACAGTTTATGTTACTGTACAGTAACTAGAAAATATTTTAGTAATACAAAATTTTAACAAATAAAGAATTTTAATTCGTGATCGTATTTATTTTACCTACTTAAATAGGTATGTAGTTATCTATCGTGTCATCTGACAAGCCAATCATGCAGAACTTCAGTCGACAAACATATTCCAATGGCCAGTTTATCTTGACACTCCCCTACATATATTTATCGAACAAAGCATGTTGCTCGATTAATTCGTCGCCGCTCAAGTAAATCGCAAGTAGATTTCGAAATTTCAATGCAACAACGTTTACTATTCATAAGTAAATGCATTCGCGCGAGAATTTACTAGTATAAGTTATGTACGCGTAAAAAATTATAACTTTTTTTTTATCATTAAGAACAAGCGTTTGACCGCCATCCTGCCTGATGTTAAGCAGCAATGTGGTCTACGATGGAGTACCTATTCACCAGTGGCGTGCACTGGCTTTTACAACAAGGTAGGTAGTAATCCCCAAGGATTGACGCCTATGTATAGGTAACTTGTCTTTACGAAATATAGACTACCTATCTACTCACCCACAAAACGCAGGACTTCGTCAGCCTATGTCGTGAGTACTACAAAAAAGGATCTAGCAATAACTCTATTATTAGGTCGAGTAACCAAAATACTAAGGTTATAGTTTTTGCCTATATGGTGTGCACGCCACTGCTATTCACCCGCGACTTGAAATCCTTCAGACTGTACTGCGCAGGAAACACAGAAACACACTTTTCGTCTCTGTTACTTGTAATCGTTGCATAGTATGAAACAAAGTCGCCTCCCGCTGTCTGTCTGTGCCTATGTCTCGCAAAGGACTTTGATGCGCTTTTCTTTAATAAATAGAGTGATTTTTGAGGAAGGTTTATATCGCTAATTTACTGCAATAACGCCACGTCTCAAAATGTGACACTGTTGAAATAACAATCTTATTACTATCTTAGCACCTATAAAGTATAGCTTTGGAACTAATAATTATACTATAGAAGAGCAGTGCCTTCTGTTACAGGTTTCACGCTTACTAGAAGGGACCAACCTATCTGTAACTGTAACCAAGTTTTTGAAAATTAATTTAATTTACTATTACTAAGGTTATTTTCACAATAACAAAATATTGTGAGATTAGATATTGTTGTAAATGAGATCTTAGCATAATCTTTAATACTGTTAGTAATATTAGGTGGTGGATCGAAAATGAAAATCGATTAACAAAAGGGCCTTATAGGTGTGATCTAAGGGGCCGGGTGAGTAGAGGTCGCCCCAGAAGGATATACATCGACCAGATAGGTGAAAAGTACTCAAACCCGGAGATCATGTATTAAAAGATATATGAATGTAGATGAAGCAAAAAAGGTATGTCAGGACCGTGAGAAATGGAGATCTGAAACCTCTGCCTACCCCTCTGGGAGACAGGCGTGAAGTGTATGTATGTTAACAGCTGTAGTATAACATTTGACAAAGGCGTGACTGCATAAACCTGGAATGTACTTCATGCATGTAAGTAAGAAACAGTTAATCCATGTTCCGTCTTACTTCCACGCGTTAAAATCGACGAATGAGTGAGCGAGACCAAACATTTACTACCCTATAAGCTATAACACGTCTTTTGAACACCAGAGTTAATGGGAAATAAAACCACTTCCCTCTAATACCTTAAATAGCGTTCTAATTTGAGAACACGCGGTTCTCAGAGGCGATTTTCTACTAAATACACTAAAATCCGACTTTATTCCAAAGTATTATAGTATATTTTGCCGTGTTTTGTTACAGTTTTTGAGTGAAACCAGCATGCCCACGGGTATAAAGTAGAAGAACAAAAGTGACGTTTGAAATGTGAGCTAATTGATCATCATGGGATTGGAATCTCATTGTAAAGAGTATTAATAAACTGAAATAGATACGCTTTGGATATTCAGTAAGGCCAGTTACACTACAGCGGGTGTAAACTCAGATCAAACAGAACTAGACTTTCAAGTCACGGTTAAATAGGTACCTAGTGAATAATGGGGAATATTCAAACGCCAAAAGTTTCTTATCAAGATGTCGCTAGTAGATATCCAGGGGGAGATCTGTCAGTTATATTTTAGTGCGTTTTTTATTATTTGGGTGAGTTATATAGACTTCAGACACTTTTGTAACATGTAGACAAACAATAAAAATGTTTACTGTCGCCTTCAATACGGAGTGCTTCAAGTTAGAAAGAAAGTTGTCAACGACATTTGTCCCACTAATACAACTAGCGCCATCTGTCATAACTAAGAGAAACAGGGCCTCTGAAAGTTCCCCATTGTGCTCCATCGTTGACCACATCGAGGCGTAACACAGGCGATTGCAGGCCTAGCAAAGCGCTCCAAGAGAGACCTAACAACGCATACCAAGCACTGCGATTGGTTGATACAAGCTTAGTTGCACAATGTGTGACATAGCAGCCAATCACAGCGCGAATTTGCTCTATGTCTTGTCTTTAGAGTTATTCCTACTAACACAAAATTGTTGTCTTGTGACAGTTTTGCGTCACTTAAATATAGTTAAAGCACGTGAAGGTGGAGTTGTTATACTGTTACAAGTAAAAATGAACCTTAATGATATTCACATGAGTTTTAACTTTAGGGTAGTATACTAGCTTCTAGTTGAAGTAGGTACCTTTGTTTCCAATGTAATGTGCTCGCATTTTTTGACGTGAGAACGTTTAATAACTCGATGCTACGGGCTGAATGCACGAAAAAGATGACGTCATTGTCCCGTACCGCAAGCGAGTGTATGCAATGATATTTGACATTGTCACGTCAAACTACTGTACGTAAACCGACTTTACAGACAACCATATTTTTCGTGTTTATTGTCCTTTGCGCAAACGTTTGAATACCATTATGCCTGATGTTAAGCAGCGATGTGGTCTACGATGAAGCTCGCTTGTTAATTTTGCTTGCTAGGTACCTATAAATCCATTGATTGAAGACCTCCAGACAATACTGCGCAGAAAACACACACTCCGAATCCTTAGTTATCATTAATGAGAGAGCGAAAGACAAAGACATCCTCTCGCTGTGAGCATTGGAATTGAACCAAGCTTGCCTATGCTAAAGTTAACTCGCGGTTAAATTGGATAGATCAACTAACCCTCCATGAACTACGGGCATCTGCTAATAAAAACAAAGTTGAACTGTGACCTCCTGAGAGGGTTTCAAATGTTCACTTCTGCGTTAAATGTAATTTGGCTTGTATGTTTCTTAGACGTAATAATTATAATACACACATCAAAAGTGTCTAGGGATCAAGAACATTTTTAGCTCTAAAAAATCTAATTTATTTAAATCAAATCTAATCTTCTGGATTGGTCTCCTACCTAATTCCCCATGCCTGTGTCAATGACTTATCACCACATTTTGAATAAATTATGAATGAATTCAGTTTCTGTAAAATATATTCTTGATTGCAATCTTCTAAAATGTACTTGATCCCTAGACACTTTTGATGTGTGTAGTGTGAATAGTAAATATTGTTTGGATGTATAGATGTCTGCGACGGCCCCCTTGGTGTAGTGGTCAGCATCATCAGCATGTCGTGGGTTCGATTCCCACCGGTGACAGGCAGGTACTTAGGTTATGATGAGCTTTTAAGTACTATTTGAACGTGCCATACTTGTCTACTTTCGTTGTCTAATTTCCATAACACAAGTGCTTTAGCTACTTAACATAGGATGAAGGCAATGTGGGTGTTGTTATAAAATATTTATTTATTTACTAGTGGACTCGACAGACGTTGTCCTGTCTTAACAATTTATATGAATACTAGCTGTCCCGGCAAACATTTGTTTTGCCATAATAAGTTGCCTTTGTACCCCGTGTATTGGGAGAAATACACCTGGCAGGTGGATAAAAAATAGATAGTAGCCGATTCTCAGACCTACTGAATACGCATATAAAATTTGGGGAAAATCGGTAAAGCCGTTTCGGAGGAGTATGGCAACGAAAACTGTGACACGAGAATTTTATATATTAGATAAAACTAGTATAACCTCCAGGGTGGCCTGTGCCAGCAGTGGGTGTCACGAAATATAAACTATCCTATCCTCAAATTGGACGAAATTACAAATAAATGCCAACTTTTGTGAATATCGGTAGCCTTGGTGAAGAGTTCATTGGGAACAAACATCATGACACTCGTTTTTATATATTAAGATTTGTTGCTCTTTCACGCTAAAATTGCTCAATGGATTTTAGCGTGGAAGGACATGGGTTATGTTTTATATCGAAACTAGCTGACCCGGCAATCATTGATTTATCATCATCATCAACCCATACTCGTCAACTGCTGGACATAAGCCTGTCCAATTGCACGAAACTGTGATCTGTTTTCGTTGAATTATATAGATATAATTTGAATTCAGTAGAAATCCTAGAGGCAGGAGACCCAAAATACTTGACCATCTCGGTAAATTTTAAGTTTATTAGGTACCTAGTTAGTTAGTTATCACACTATACTTACATAACTTACTTTTCTAATGCAAAATTACACGCAACGTTTACATCTGTATCTGCAACTTACCTGAAAAAAAAAATACAAGACATTTTAAATGCGCATTCAGATTATTCATAACGCAAATTGCAAATTACGTACATACGTGGCATGTACCTAATTTGCAAACATTAAACATTTAAAAATGGCAGCAATAAAACAGTATAAGTACCAGGTTGATTTACCATTTACGCGAACCAAACGGTTTGCGTCTACTTTCATAGTGGGAACCGCCAGGATGTGGAATGACTTGCCGGAGTCTGTGTTTCCCGCGCACTGTGCTGCTGTCAAAGTTTTCAAGTCAGTTCGCTACAATCCCAGGACATTGCAACTACCAGAGTGTAGTACACTTGTACACTTAGACCCTAATTTCAAATCTAAGATTCGACCACTGGACCACAGACGCTCCTCGGGAACACTCGAATCGCTTTTATTAGTAAGGCCTTTGGAAACATAATCCTATGCCACTAGCATAGGCCTAGCAACCAACTAATTACAAATATGTACTTGTCAAAACCGAGTGTAGCCGTGTGGCGACGGCGAATAGAATACATGTGGTGTCATCACCCCAGCCCAACTTTTCCCGTCATGGGGGTCGTAAGAGGCGACCGAGGGAGCTCTCCAGAGAACGGGCAGCAGCGCTCTCTGTGAGTTAAACCACAACACCACTGCGATCGCCAACCCGCCTGACAAGCGTGGCGATTATTGGCATTTCACCCCAAATGACGGATCTCATTGGGGGAGGCCCTCGTTCAGCAGTGGACGTTATGTGGCTGATGATGATGAAATCCTAGTGTAAAAGGACCCCGAACAATGGTCGTTGTTCAGCTCGTCAATATCAACAATTTTCATCTCCATACAAAATAGACATTTTTTTTTGCTCTCCTTGTATGGAGATGGATTTTTGTTAATTTTCTCGCATTCTAGTCACAATAAAATATGATCCTATTGAAGAGCCCAACAACGTTTCTAAGACCTCGGGGTTCTTTTACACTCATAGTAAAAAAAGTCGCCTCCCGCTGTTTGTCCCTATTAGAACTACGCAACGGATTTTGATGCAGTTTTCAGATAGAGTGATTATTGGAGGTTTATATGTAAAATTCACGCATACAATAGCAGAGAAATACTGTTAATAATGAAATGTTCAAGTAGTTAACTATACCAACTACTGCTGCAGCCATATTCTGTACAACAGGTTTCCATATCATTCTACTGGTTCATTAGTTTCCAGTGAAAGGATAATATTAACTTGACAAACTTGACATTGTAACAGGTTCATAGGAAAGGATATGGACAAGTTCCCCGCACGATTATGAACTCTATTCCTTGAGACAAGAAGCTCAATGTCACGTAAATTAACTATTTATTTGATACCACGGCGTGTAATGCGGATTATAAAACACTATTGTCGAGACTTTGACAAGTGCCTTTATTGAGATTAGAAACCGTCTGTTACCAGGTCGTTGTTTAAGGATTCAGCTCTTTATCGTGAAAGTGGTAAGACTTATTTTTGGTTGTAAGTAATAACAATGTTGTTGTATAAGGCATCATAACATGAGTTCCCACGACTATACGTCTGTGTTTTATCTGCAGGTAATCATGATTATGTATACATATTCTGTAACTACTTGAGCTTAGTTTGAGAGCATTTCCTTAGGTTTCGGAGTTCCTTTTATGAAAATATAGTATAAATATCATCTGTCCGTGTAGTTTCATACAAAATTGCAGTAGGCGAAGGTAATTTACCTCTGTCTTTTTTTTTGTTTCAATGTTTTTATCTACGTACGTACAGAGGATATATCTTCTGACATACATGTGTTGTATGGGGTAATGTTTTATAGTAAAACGAATATTTTCTACTCGCTGATCCGGCAAACGTTGTTTGGCCAATATACATTATTGACAGTGTTTTTCTGCCACATAAAGCTTCCACAAGGATCACTCTATCTACTAAAGAAAACAGCAATATAACTATTAAATTGCAACTTAAAAATACCCTATTTTAAATCTTCGTGTCGTGCCCTTTCATTTAATACCCCACTTGAATATACACACATCAAAAGTGTGTAGGGATCAAGTACATTTTAGAAGATTGCAATCAAGAATATATTTTACAAAAACTGAATTAATTCATAATTTATTCAAAATATCGTGATCAGTCATTGATACAGGCATGGGGAATTAGGTAGGAGACCAATCCAGAAGATTAGATTTGATTTAAATTAATTAGATATTTTTAGAGCTAAAAATGTTCTTGATCCCTAGAAACTTTTGATGATTGTACGTAATGTTCTATGTTCAACATGTACCCTTTCAACAATCACATGATTTAGAGCAAATAAAATTCACTTGCAGCCTTCAGAGAAAGCAGTACACACACACACACACACACGCACACTACATATCCAATATAACTTGGTCTACTAAAATATAGAAAGTTATACCAATACCAGGTCAACGTGCATTAGAGATCCACTCTCAACCAGCGATAGTATGGCACAGTGACCTCGTTTTATGTCAACACTAGCTGAATAATAACATATTGAACATACTTATTTATCATTGAAAATCCCGACATGGGAATATTTTCGAGTGTGTAGGCAATTTCGTTTGTATTGTGTTGCCGGTCTGGGGTTTTCTGATGCGCGTAGATTAACAACTTCGCGTAGGCAGTGTCTTTTTGCCTGTATGGTGTGCACGCCACTGCCATACAGGGCGAGCCTGAAATACCCTTTCCACCGACCGGACGGCACGGCTCCGGCCAGAAACGGATTTTTGAATCTTTACATTTCTTTTAGGTTTCTTGAGGCGCTTGCTTTATAAGCAAATGCCCACGGTTCATCAAGCGTATTTAACCCAACGTGACAGTGGGTGAGCCCATCGCCGTTATAGGGTTCACACACCTTGCTTGTGGTGTGCGGGTTTCATCACGATGTTGTCCTTCACCGTACGAGCGTAGCGAGCCTAATACGTTTTTAAATACATACTAGCAAACACGGCGAACTCCGTTCCGCCACCATGACTTCGTTTCGTTTTCCCGCTTTTCTGTTGAAATTTTTCTTAAATTTTCTTTGCTATAAACCTTACGGAAACTGAGACCTTTCCAACGAATGCAAAACCGTGGAAATCGGTTCGTGCGCTCTGGAGTTATAGCGTCAGGGAGGAAAACCCGACTTATTTTTATATAGTAGATAAAGATTAATGAATTTCCTAAACATAATTAGGTCGTGCGAATGACCATCAGTCACTGCTCAAGTAATGAAATGAAATACAGTAATGTGCTTGTAACGTGCACCGTTTACTGCAACGCTGCGGTCGAGCAGCTGACCACATTCAGGTCAGGTGTGTGCCAGTATGATTTACTTCTGTTACCCGGCTACTTGATTCTACACGTAATTATGTTATACTAGTGGACAGTGGCGTGCACACCATATATGCAAAAAGACACTACCTACCTTAGTATTTTGGCTACACGACCTAATAATAGAGTAATTGCTAGATCTTTTTTTGTTGTACTCACGACATAGGCTGACGAAGGTCCTGTGTTTTATGGGTGGGTGAGTAGATAGGTACCTATTTTTATCTATACATAGGTGTCAATCCGTGGGGATTACTGCCTACCTTGTCGTAAAAGCCAGCGCACGCCACTGCTAGTGGACTTCTTGCGATTTCATTCGCGTAATTTCATTATATTATATCTATCTTAATACTCTTATATAAAAATCCAGTGTCATGATGTTTGTTCCCAATGAACTCTTCACCAAGGCTACCGATATTCACAAAAGTTCGCATTTATATGTAATTTCGTCCAATTTGAGAGATAGGATAGTTTTATATTTCGTGACATCCACTGCTGCGCACAGGCCACCCTGGAGGTTATACTAATTTTATATTCATACTAATAGTTAAGACACGACAATGTCTGTCGAGTCCACTAGTCTAATATATGTATACAATTTCCATGTCACAATGTTAGTTACCGTATTCCTCCGAAACGGCTTTACCGATGTTTACCAAATTTTATATGCGTATTCAGTAGGTCTGAGAATCGGCTACTATCTATTTTTTATGCATCTACCAGTTTTGTTTCTCTCAATACAAAGGCAACTTATTATGGCAAAACATATGTTTGCCGAGACAGCTAGTAGGTATATCTTACTAATAACTAATAATTTTTAATTTTTAGTCGGTTCGTTTCCCGGTTGATACTAGCAACATTTTTAAAATGTTTTAATGCAGTTTTGTTTCTTTTTCAAAATAAAGGAATGTTTCCGTTTCAGTAAAATGAGCTAACTATAAAGGATTTAAAGCAGTTCCCCTCCAGGGCCCATAACTTTTTTCCACCCTGTATACTAAGATGTACCTAGCTACTGAACGTCGATAGCAAATTCTTCTACCAACAAAAAAAAGCTGATGAAACGTTAGATTGTGAGTGTGAACGTTTGTTACTTCTTTACGGTCCAAATATTTTAACTATTTTCGTGAAATTTGGTAAACGCGAACTAACGGATATTCGTCTATAACGCGAACTTTCAGGATGTGAAATGACCTGTCAGAGCCTGTGTTCTTCTTGTAGTCTGGAGGTCTTCAAATCATTTGGGTAAATAGGTACCTAATGAACAAGTGTGCTCCATCATAGACCACATCGCTGCTTAACATCAGAAATGATGGTGGTCAAACGCTTGTAAAATCTGTATATGTATAAATATACATATACATATACAACGTGTAATCGAATAAACGTAGCAACCATGAAACTGCATACTCAGTACCAGTAGTTGAGTCCATTTCGATACAATAAAATATAGGTTTATATTTTTGAGATTTAGTATTTATTTGTCTTGCCCTGTCTTATTTTTATTTGTCTAGCTATTATGTAGTTACCTACTGTTCGTAGGTCAACAAACCCATACCGCGCCGCCCTCCACCCGCGCGAAACCGTATCCAGTAAAACATCACCTTGATTCAAAACGTATACCGATGATGCCAAAAAGAAGCAATAATTTTCTATCTTTCTTCAAAACAATAAGAATAAAAGAGACACAAGTGTGAGATTTTCTGATTTGCCGAAACTAGCATGCAATCGGGCGTGGGGTGGGCGGGTCAGGGGGGAAGGGGTAGGCGTGCGCCATTGCCCCTGACCCAATTAGTCGAGCGGCGCGTGCACATGCAGGTGGATGTCCTCTTTTTTCAGCATCGTTTCCGCGCGCGTGAGTGACTGAAAATGGCGTATCGCTACTCCAACGTACAATATTGTGAGATGGTGCGTGTTTTAGCTCGATGCGGTGACAATGTTAGTCAAGCAGTGCGAGTGTACCGAGACGAGTTTGGCATATCAATATCCCGTACGACAATGTTGTCCGCTACGCAAAGGCTCAGAGACTTTGGCATGTTTAGGATACCGGTAGCACTGGATGCTGGTATAAAACGTTCACGGCTGTGTCTAGCAAAACGCAGTAGACATTTCGAAGCCTCTTTGCCACAGGCACCGAACTGAACTTCGTAACGCAGTAATGGGTGAGTTTATCGATTAATGTAATTTACAAAGTAAATACCTAAAGAAATTAAATTGTTCAAAATACGGGAGTTATGGACTATTCATTTACTGAGAACTAAATAATTCGCAAAATTACTAGTCATCTCCGCTAAAGTAAGTAGGTAGGTAAAGCAGAAATGTAGGTATCTACATACCTACCTACTTACTTCATTTAAATGAATGTCAAATTTGCCAAATTGTAAATTACAGAGTCAGAGTCAAAGATTTTTAGGTATGTAGTTAGGTAAATCGGTAAATATCTGAGCTACCTACCTAGTTGTATGTAACCTGTCTCAAGCACGCGCGTGGCGTCGGTTGAACATCGCGCGAGGAGCGTCGTCGTAGCGTTACAAAGTAATAAGAATTGTCAGTATTTACGAATAAAATATTTACTTCTTAAAAAAGGGTGAAATATTTTTTTTATATTCGCGTTTGTACTACTTGCGGAAAAATACAGCTGATGTGCAACGGTTGTAACGTTTATTCATTTACACGTTGTATATATGTACATATAAAATTGATATGAGAAAATCTTAAATTTTCGAGTTATAGTTCTAAAACTTGGTAAAAAACATTTTTTTTTGTAGAAATTAACCCTGTTATTAAATAATTAAATACCGGGGCGTCCACTAATACTACCTTATACCTACTTATACCTTATACCTACTTATAACATGGACACCCACGGAATACTAAAAAGGACAATTATCACGATTAACCTATAAGTTATTTATTACATGTGCATAAAACTTTTATGCTTAAAATTACTGCTATTTTATACATCTTAATTTGTCTCCGACAATACGTAGGAGGTACAACTCCTGCAAAATCAGATATAGCAAAAAAACTTGCGACTCTTGTATGTTTTGCTATATTCAATTTAGTAGGTGTTTTATAATAGTGTTGTGTTGTTGTAGTGTTGTTAAGTATCTTTTTTTAAAACACAATGAACAAGCGTTTGACCACCATTCTGCCTGATGTTAAGCAGCGACGTGGTCTACGATGGAGCACACTTGTTCATTAGGTACCTATTTACCCGCGACTTGGAGACCTTCAGATTGTACTGCGCAGGAAACACAGACTCCGGCAAGTCATTCCACAAATTGTTTCACATATAACACAATACCTACACTAAAAGGTCATATGGTAACACCATGTTAAAGCTGGAAAAACACTATAGATATTAGATAATACAAATCGAATTACGAAATACCTACTCTATACTGCATGTAAAAGGACCTCGAGCTATGGTCTTAGAAATGTTGTTAGGCTCGTCATTATGAACAACCTTTTTCTATGGCAACAATGCGGGCCAATGAAAAAAAAATCTGACTTGAGAGATTTTTTTATTTCCCCACATTGTACTATGGCAGTAAAAGTTGTTTATATTGACGAGCCCAACAACGTTTCGTAGACCATTGCTCGGAGCCCTTTTACACGCAGTATACAGAATACCATAAAATTCACGTCTATGATCCTTAGCGGCAGACAGTTTCTCTAATCGACGCTAATTTGGGTGTCACTTTTTAGTAGACTTGTGTACTCTCGGCTCACGAGTATGATTTGGCTCATTGAGTCGTGATCACATTAATGAATCGATACATCCTAACGACTCACGGCTCACTTAACGACTCACAGCTCATAACGACTATTAACTCGAAACTCGATCATTGCCTTGAGCGTTTCATTATACCTACGCACGTTCTTAGGTATGTATGATGACCAAAGTGTTGCATAGATTTTGATGGATTAGTTTCCCTTCGTACTTTTCTTTCAGGCTTAGGACTGACAATCTAAAGATGTATGATTTCGTTAACCAAATTATTTAGTCCCACGAACAATTCCATCTACTCTAAAACTTTATCATCACTATATTCATATACCTACATATATTATATGAGTGAGACCTTTATTACTAATCGACATTTATAGACAACTTTATCGGATTAAATAACTTATTCAATCAAAATATAACCGAAATCTTAAACAAATCATGGCGCACACACGAACCTTTAAAATATAAATATCCCTCTACAGTATCAAGGCAACCAACATAACTTGAACTGAAAGTTATAGCGCTGTCTGTGTATTTTCAATTTTAACTTATGTTGGTCAATCTGAAAGTCATACGTATGATGCGCGGCGCTGCGCGCCGTCTGAGAGGGAAAGTACATAGGACTTTATTTGCATCTCGCTCTAGCTCGGATTATGTTCGTATATTCTCGGTCACGCTCGCGCTCGGTGCACAACTAACTGATCATGTCTCACTCTCAACCCGTGCGCTTGAATGAGTCGCGACTCGCGACACGGCTCACGAGTCGTGAATCGTTTCGTGAGTCGAGAGTCGGTAAGGAAACTGATGAGTCGTTATGTGTTTCGACTCACGCTCGTGAAGCGATACATTTTAATCATCAACTCATGAGTTACCCAAGTCTACTTTTTAGGCTAAGCTATTGCCAAACATTCATAGTTCACCTTTTACGCGTATTTATAAGGAATCGTCATCCTTACATAATAATAATCTATCTATTATACATACATATATAAATCAAAGTGACTTTTCGTTGTCAAGCCATAATTCCGGAATGGGTGGACCGATTACGCTAATTCTTTCTTTGTTGTGCTTATTAATGACCAGCAGAAGGTTCTTATGAAAGAAAAATATGACATCCACTGCTGGGCACAGGCCACCCTGGAGGTTATAGACTAAATACAGGACAACGTCTGTCGAGTATAATATAAAAATCAATGCCACTTTTCTTTGTAATGTTATAACTCCCGAACGGGTGGACCGATTTCGCGTAAACGACAGACGGTTGTGTGTTATTTTCAGAAAAATAAATATGCAGATTGTATGGTTGAAAACTGATTAAAAAAAAATACACTTCACGCCTTTAATCCCAAAGAGGGGTAGGCAGAGGCACTTGCTAAAGCAAGTACCCACGGTTCACCAAGCGTATTTAACCCAACGTGAAAGGGGGTGAGCCCATCGCCGTTATAGGGTTCACACACCTTGTGGTGTGCGGGTTTCATCACGATGTTGTCCTTCACGTACGAGCGTTGCGTTGCGTACATAGGCTCTGAAAAAGAGTCCCATTGGTACACGCCCAGTAGCCGGACTCGAACCCGGGACCTCCCGGTTACAAGTCAAGTGTCCGACCAACTGGACCACAGACGCTCAAAACTGATTGATGAAATTTTAAAAATGAGCATATGATACTAACGCTCCACTTCGCAATTCGCAATGCTTTACTTCTTACGGTACGGTACTTCAGTGTTGTACCTACCTACCTACATATTCAATGTTATATCGGATCTAAGTATAATCTGTTGGGCTCAACTAGAGCATGACTCCATCCACTTAGATGAGTAATTGATCATCATGGATCTTGGGCACCAGATTTAGTGCGCTGACGCGTCGAGGACTTGTACAAGGTACCGCTTGTTACAAACATGTGCATACACCGACGTAAAGGTACTGATAGACATGCTACTTAGTGGCATGCTTTTGGGGCTATTACGGTAAGTAACCGCCAATACGTCAAATATCAGAAAGCTTCGACTCGTAATAAGAACATTAATATTACGGGAATCGCTGCAAAAGCATGCTACTATTTTTTTTTAATCACTATGAACAAGCGTTTGACCACCATCCTGCCTGATGTTAAGCAGCGATGTGGTCTACGATGGAGCACACTTGTTCATTAGGTACCTATTCACCCGCAACTTTAAGACCTTCAGACTGTACTGTGCAGGAAACACAGACTCCGGCAAATATATGTAATACCTTAAATACATTGGTATGTAAAGGGAAAAGTGAAGGAAAAACGTTTGGCCAAGTATTTCTTTATTATTAACATATAGCGGATAGCGTCTGTGATCCAGTTGGTCTGATACTTGACTTGTAACCGGGACGTCGTGGGTTCGACGGTCTCGTCCGGCTACTGGACGTGGGGACTCTTTTTCAAAGCCTATGTACGCAACGCAACGCTCTTACGGTGAAGGACAACATCGTGATGAAACCCGCACAGCATAAGGTGTGTGAACCCTATAACGGCGATGGGCTCACCCCCTGTCACGTTGGGTATTTAACCCTAAAATGTACTTGATCCCTAGACACTATTGATTTGTGTAGTTCAGTTGAAGACCCAAATTTATCCCTTTTGGTATAGACCTATGTCTATACATATAAAAGGCATATATTGAAAAGTATTTATTTAAGTCTATCAGTGTTCGGTTATATCATAGGGCGCTAAACTGTGTTGTAATTTGCGTTCAAGTAACCGTGCGTTTAATATTCCGATTAATTAAATACTTTACTGACCTGTCAAACAAACAATCTGCATAAGAGGAGACCAGGTACCTCTACACAGAACACACACACACACACACACCAAAGAGCACACACTTTTTTTCTTAGTTATCGGTTAATTTTTAAAATCAGAACAGAGATTCGCGTTGTCGCCTATCAGTGCGCACGCGCCGACTGCAAACAAAACAACTGTTTATGGATAATCGTCTATAATAAATCTTAACTTTACCTAGTTCTTATTGCTTGGGAAATAGAGACTAAAGTTATGTATTAGTCTACGGAAATGTAGCTTTAGTATGCTGAACAGGTCTAGTCTAAATTGAACTTTGGCTTCAAGGAAAGTAGCTTATCGAAGACTCAAGTTTAACAGCTAGAATTGTATAACACGATCTGTCAATTTCTGCAAAACCGTTGCAATAAACGTTCATTGACTTCTCAATAATTATGGAACCGCATTTCTTATGGCACATGAAATAAGGTGTACATTCGTATGAGAAAGTTATTGCAGTGAGTATAACAGTATTTACTTTAAGCAAAATTGCTGACTAACATTATAGGCAAGGTAATAATGTCGGGTTAAAAAAGTTAGTGCCTACTTTTATAAAATACTAGTGGACTCGACAAACGCTGTCCTGTCTTAACTATATCCAGGGTGGCCTGTGCCCAGCAGTGGTTGTAATTTTTTTCTTTCATAAGAACCCTCTGCTGTCATTAATAAGCACAACAAAGAAAGAATTAGCGAAATCGGTCCAGCCGTTCCGGAGTTATGCCATGACAACGTAAAGTGGCTTTGATTTTTACATAATAAATATCTATCTAAAAATCGATGAGCTATGTTGAGATGACTTAGGTTCCCTGTCGGATCGCTTCGTTTCTGATTCGATCCTACAGAGAAACGCATAGCATAGTCCTTTCCATAGCACCCATTGGTTATTCCGGATTATCTATAAAACCTATTTTTAACCGACTTCAAAATAGGAGGAGGTACTCAATTAAACGGTATGTTTTATGTTTTTTACCTCAAAGCTTTGACTAGTTGAACCGATTTGGATGATAATTTTTTGTTTGGTCACATTTTTGGGGAATTTTCTTTTAGATTTTCGGGCGGAGAACTTTTACTATTACAGTAACTCATACTTTTAGTATTACAGTAATGACAGTTCTCAAATCTGTCAGAAAAACATCAAAAAAATACAATAAATTATGCAACAACAAATATAATATAAATCTTTAACTATTAATATACGTTACTTATAATAATTCCCAAAATTGCTGTAGCCAAAAATGAACTTTCATTTTAGCGAAGATATTTAAGCAATAGATAATATAAAAATGATGCGCAAAACGTGGTTACCAACACGTTTTGCGATTCATTTTTTGCATAACTCCGGAACGGGTGGACTGATTTCGCTAATTCTATTTTTGTTGTGTTTATTAAGACATTGACGGACAGTAAAATAGACACAATATTTTTTTTTATTGTTATGACGCCTGAAAGAGTTAATGACAACAGAAGGTTCTTTTGAAAGAAAAAAAATGATATCCACTGCTGGACACAGGCCACCGCTGGAGGTTATACTAAATTCATATTAATACTTAAGACAGGACAGCGTCTGTCGGGTCCACTAGTACGTAATAAAAAAAAACATGATTCACAGTATCATTATAAGATGTACCTATGTAAACCTAACATACTTTAAGGTCACAATAAATTGGCCCTGGGCGATGCAGGCAACATTCACTTTGTGGTCTACAAACCTTTGCAATTTGAGTTCAATCTGAAGCAACCTTCGAGCTTGCGCTGCAGGTACATTTTCTATATCTAAACGTGAAGTACCTGCTAGCCGGTGTCATATTTCTTCCGTCCTTAATAATCGGTCTGTTTGGTGTCTGCCCCCTTTCTGCAATTGCCTACTAAGTGTGAACCTCTTGTAATTTGTGGAGATTAGTCCTCTTTTAGAAAATCCTTAATATTTGTGAGCCCCCTTTCGAAGATTGCCCCCCTTTTTATGTAAAAATATAGACCTAAGGTCTTAAATTTTCTTTGATAACCTCCTCTTTGTACAGGTAGTACCTTCATACATAAGGAATATATTAAAGCTTTCCTAAGAGTGGGCTAACCTCAACTAATTACACTTTGCTTTTGCCCACTGATTCCAGAGCCAACTAAGCCCACATTTTTGAGCCTGTGGGCTGAATTAACAATAAACGTTTTGTTGTTGTGGTCGACTCGCCCCATAGTGAACTATGCATGGCCGTCACTGACAAGAAAAGAGGATAATTGGTCCATATATCACAATAAGATCTGAACTAGAAATAAAGCAATCAACAAAACTCACCGATGAAGCAATTCCATAAGGAGTTGAATGGAATTAACTATGCCCAGTGTGTGATGAATGCTTAATCGAATTGACCAAAAAATTATGTGTGTGGTCAATTCAGCCCGCGGGTTAAAACACGTGGGCTTTGTTGACCCGCGCATCTGTCCACTAAGTGTTAACCGAAGTAGAGGGCAAAAGCAGAAAGGGGACACACACCGAACAGACCGATGCAACTACCAGAGTCACTAGACTGTACTAACATTTAGGCCCCAGGAGGCGAACGTTCCTCCAGCTATTTATTACTTTGGATTACATACATTTCATGAAATTTGTGACATTTCTTAGCAACTCTACCTGTCCCCGCAGCGAAACGATAAGAAACAAAAGATAAGACATTTGTCCCGTTTAAATAAGCGATCTCACCTGGAGCATGACATAACAGCGAATCACAGCGCGTATTTATATTATGTCCCGTCTTTCTAGGCCTTGTATTCCTTAAGAACATATACATATTATCACATTGTATAAATATTATACACTAGCTGTACCGCGCGGTATTACTCGCATTTTTTCGTTCCCGTGAGAATTTGGGGATAATGTCAATAATGTTATATAGCCTAAAGCCTTCCTCGATAAATGATCTATTCAACACAAAAATATTTTTTCAATTCGAACCAGTGTAGTTCCTGAGATTAGCTTGCTGCTTCAGCTTTATAATATTAATATAGATATACATCGTTAAATCAAAAACGGGGTATTGATTTGATTTGAAACTCGAGAAAGGCACTCAGCCCGTGATGCCAAACTTCGGCGTCCACTCCTGGACAAGGACTGTGACATTGTCACAGTCAAGGACAATGAACCCGACTACCTATATAATATTGAACACGAAGAATTATCACTTTGTTTGTGGGAGAATGAGAGATTTTCTGATAGCTTCAAATATGTCAAAAGTAGTTCCAAAACATCTCACAGACATGATCTTAAGGAGAAACTCAAATAACAAAAAATAAAAATATGAAATGACAACCCTGTCTAGGTAGTGCCATCTATTGACATTTCTTAGAACTATAATAAGCCACCTGTCAGAAAACCTCCCATTGTCTCCTTTAAAACTGAAAATAAGAGCCAAGTTTAAAAAAATATATACATATAGGTAATGTTATCTAATGTAATTAATCACAATGAAAATTGTGATACGTGTTCCAACTGTATTGACACCTGGCTATTAAAACGTGACACGGTGACAATTATCTCGGCATATGTACAAGTAAAATTGTATCGCGGATGTTCCCACAGATCATTAATCATGTTTACATTGCTTACTTTTTTTTTCACGTGAAAGTCTATGTAAAAGTGTTTTTTTTTATTGCACAGCGAGTGTTGATTTTTTTTAATGTGCAGTTATGGGTAGTTATTAGAGTAGTTGGCCATTGGAGTTTATTAGTGGTAGAGAATTAAGATATTATGTTCTTGTTATGTATAAGTATGTAAGATTTTGTGACGTATGTAAGCAAGCCGGATATTGTGTTTCCTGTGCAGTGTAGTCTGGACTTTACGGGCGAATAGGTAGCTTATAAACAAGCCGAATTTAAACCACATCAAAGATCCCCAAGGATTGATACCTATGTATAGGTAACTTCTCTTTACGAAACATAGGTACTTACCTATCTACTCATTCACGAAACACAGGACCTTCGTCAGCCTGTGGTGAGTACAACAAAAAGGATCTAGCAATAACTCTATTGTTAACTCGGGTATCCAAAATACAGCGTCTTTTGCCTATATGGTGTGCACGCCGCTGGGTGTAATAATTTTATTAGTCAGCCAGAAGAATAGTATTGTAACCGTTGCGTTGAAATGTTTTATCGTCGATAGAGCGTTATCATTATCAGAAAATTATTGAACATGAACTGTTGCGATTTTATAACGTATAAATAGTGTGAAATGTGAATTTCACTTCAATATTTTAAAATAGTTATTTAATTAGGAATTTTTATTAAATTGCTTAAATGAAAGTACATAATACTTTGTAAGAAGTAAATTTATTTTTTACTGTTTAGTTTACGGGTTGTTGTCGGTTCTTTTTTTGTTAAAACTATTTTATTAATTTTACGACAATATTTTTTTAACACAAAGCATGCCTGTCCTCTAGAGAGTCAACGACGAGACAAGAAAAATATATTTAAGTTTCTTTTACCTTAAGTAACAGTTGATAATAGCAAAAGAGTGTCTGCATTAATTATACTGAGTAAATGTAAAAAAAAACTGTAATGTTCACGATCTGCCGGAACCGTACAAACGGTACAGTCACCGAAAAACAAAAACAAATAAAAAATAGCTCTTACGCCGACCGCCTAAGAGTTATTAATGAGCCTTAAAGTCTGGGTGACTTATAAAAAATAATTCTGTCAAACGATATCTATTTTATGGATCACGTTTAAAGAAAAAGGCAACTTTCTGTTTATACGTAAACTAGAAAATCGTGTGGTTTCACTTGCACTTACGTACCTACTGAAAGGAATGGATAATTTTCTGGATTTTTGGAGTTTAACATTTTCCCATAATAGTTACGGACAGAAGAAATTGTCTTTTATTCTTTCACTCCTGCTTATTTTTCATATTGCTGTCACCGTTTTATTTATAACGTCAGTTTAAGATTGAAAGTCTAGTTTTTTTTTATCACTACGATCCCTAGACACTTTTGATGTGTGTAAATACATGAGTTTCTGGGCACAAACATTCGTGTTTTTTCTCCTTTCGCATATTTCATAGTTTACCAGTGGCGTGCACACCATATAGGCAAAAAGACACTGCCTACCTTAGTATTTTGGCTACCCGACCTAATTATAGAGTTACTGCTAGATCTTCTTTCTTTGTACGCACGACATAGGCTAACGAAGGTCCTGTGTTTTGGGGGTGAATAGGTATTTACCTTTATTTCGTAAAGACAAGTTATCTATACATAGGTGCCAATCCTTGGGGATTACTGCCTAACTTGTCATAAAAGCCAGTGCACGCTACTGTAGTTTACTAATATCTAATGTGATTTGTGCACCTTATATCTATATTGGGTAAGGTCTTCAAGTCGCGGGCGAATAGGTACCTAGTGAACAAGTGCTCCATCGTAGACCACATCGCTGCTTAACATCAGGCAGGATGGCGGTCAAACGCTTGTTCATTGTGTTTAAAAAAAAACTTTTTAGACATTCAGAGATATACGCTTAATGCGAATAAATCATTAAAATATTAGTAAGATTTCTAATATTAGTAAGGAAGTACTTACCTATGTTTTATATAGGGTGGTAAAGAAAACCTTAGGAAACTGAATGTCACTGCTTCGAACCTTATTGATTTCTTTGGTAGGTAACAACAACAACAAGAGCTGATTAGAATATTTTGCACGAAGAGGTAATTTTTTTTAGATTCTGGCAAATGAAAATCACTCCTTAGGGTGTGTAAGAACAGTGGCCGTCGTCTACCTCCTTTATCACCCTGTGTATTGTATCAAGGGTGTTTATTTATCAATATATTGTATACACAGTCGCCTCCCGCTGTCTGTCCCTATGTATGCTTGATTTTTAAAACTGCGCAACGGATTTTGATGCAATTTTCTTCAGTAAATAGAGTGATTCTTGAGGAAGATTTATTTGTATAATAACATGCATATAATAGCAAGAAAACATTGTTAATTATATCTATTGGCAAAACAACGTTTTCCGGATCAGCCAGGTCTTCATATACCTCGATTTTTTAGCAGTGGTCGTCTATAATACTTCCGTGGAAGCTATACCATTACAACCATACTTAAGAGAAAGAGCTGACTGCGTCATAGACCGCACAATACCCCATAAAGAACAACATCCATAGACAAAACTAGACACGGCTTAAAGAAAACGTGCACTCGTGACGATCAAAGTTTTAAAAATAAATTAGCCCATAAATAGTAGAGGTTTCACAATGCAAGGTCAAAGGCCATGGGAATATGGTCGCATTACGTGTGCAGTAGAGATGATGTTACTGTAATGTAAGAGAAGACATTGTTTTGAGGGATTAACTAATAAGCTACCAGCTGTATTTCATCCAATACGTTACGTATAAGGCAGACATTAGACGCTCATGCAAGCGTCATTCAAATCCATCAGTCATGATTTATGGAATGACTACTAATACTAGTAGTAGGAAATCCGTCAATCACAATCATGACTGTGGTAAAACTGAGATCAAAACGTATCGTCTAATGTCTGCCTAAAGACAATATTCTGTGTGCAAAAGACATAAATTTGGGCACACCAATATCACATATTAGCCGTAGAACGGATGACCGTTGGGGAAAACGAGTTCTCGAGTGGAGACCGCGTCTCGGCAAACGGAGTGTAGGACGTCCTCAGGCAAGGTGGACTGATGATATACGCAAGATGGCTGGCAGAAGCTGGATGCGAGAAGCCGAAAACAGATCACAGTGGCGTGCAAATTGGAGAGGCCTATGTCCAGCAGTGGACAAGTATGGGTGGATGACGATGATGATGATATCCACCTGGCCAAGATACCAGCTGTATTTCGTCCAATACGTTACGCATAAAGGCAATCTTCTGTGTGCAAGAGGCATAAAGTTGGGCACACCAATATCATTACTTTGGCCGAGCAAATGTTTGCCTGATCATTCAGTACTTTGTAAAAGTCAACCGCAATTTAAAATTGTTTGTGATGTACAAAATGTGGCTTGTCATTCAACATGCGACGGGAAATGTTACTGTTTAAGACCAACTCAATGAGTTTCACTTTTGTATAATACCTCGGTGTATTATTACGACCGAGTGTTGTGTAATGCATCAACGGACATACATAAATGCGTTTACAATATGCTAATATAAAAGATTACTTGACTAACGCAGAGAAAAAAGAAAAGAGGCACTGAATGGTAGTATGGAAGTTGAAATCAGTCTTCTATCGGGTGCAATATGGAGAGTGTGCTACCGAGTTGTATAACCCCCATTGCGCTTTTACAATAGGACAACCAGGAGAACGGCCAAACGTGACGGTTTGCATCTACTTTCATAGTGCTAACCGCCAGGATGTGGAATGACTTGCCGGGTCTGTGTTTCCTGCGCAGTCTCAATGTCTTCAAGTCGCGGATGAATAGGTACCTAATGAACAAGTGTGATCCATCGTAGACCACGTCGCTGCCTAACATCAGGCACGATGGTGGTCAAACGTTTTATTCATTGTCTTTCAAAAAAGTTTTTTCTTTAGACAGATTTCGTATATTCTATATTCGTTAAATAGAGAGCTGAAGTAATTTTAGACCAGTTACCAGTTTTTAGACATCCCACAACCCTACGGAGCAAAGGCAGACATGCTGACCACTCAGGTATGCTGTGTGTGTGAGTAAAGGCATGTATTCTACATATTATGTACTTAATTATGCAAGTACCGATGTAAATAACTGTAATGTGAAGTTATGCGATTGTAGCTTTCTTTCTTCAGCTGTAATGTAAATAAGTATAGGCAATGTTCATGAAGTTTATGATTTTCTACTGACCGCTCAGCAGTTTCATCCGCGTTATTAGGAAAGCATTACCGAATGATTATACTGCGTGTAAAAGGACCCCGAGCAATGGTCTTAGAAACGTTGTTGGGCTCAAAATGCAAACAACCTTAACTATAGCGACAATGCGAGTAAAAGCAAAAAATTTCTTTCATGTCCGTACAAAATTCTCAATTTTTTGCCTCGGGAGATGACATTTTGTATGGGGATTAAAAATATTGTTTTCATTTGTCGAAATAATAAAAGTTGTTCATATTGACGAGTCCGTTCATAGAGACGTTTCTAAGACGCTCAGAGTATTTTTACTCCCTGTTAAGATATAAAGAGAGAAATATTTAGTTTAGTTTAATTTAGTTAGTGCCGATTATAAATAAATAGCTATACTTCAGGTAAGTAGTCGAGGGAACTTTGATCGCTTGCGTGAGTTTGCTAATCGCTGGCACACAGCGCGAAGAACATAATATTATGAAGCCAGTTAACGACTGACGCGACGAGGACCCGACGCGAAGTCTCCGCGATGCCGCAGAGTTGACAACAAAACAGGGATGGACAAAGATGATTTGTATGGAGTCAATAAAACGAGCGCGTTGAAAAGACGCAAAAACACGCGTCTCCAGAGAAGGGCTGAGTCACGTGGGGCTTTGGTGGTGGTTGGAATGGCCCTGAATTAAAAAAAAATACTCCACTTCTAGAAAATATGATAACATGGCCTACGTAGCCCAAAATGTGATATTTTGATAAAAAGTGTCAAGTTCTAGGAACAGAACTGGCGAGCCGCACCGTGTGTAATATACATTACATGTTTCATGGATTCGTTACTGTTTTTGTTTTTGTAGAATAAAATATATATACGTATAAGAACAAATACTCAATGCTCATTGCGTTCCACAATGGTCATAGAGTTGTTAGTTAGGTTTAAGTGTGCAGCATTGTACGTTTATATAAACAAAGAACCTGTACATACATTTCGGCAAAGTTCTAAAACAACATGTATAGTAACAACTGCGTTGAAGTTGCGTCAAGAACCGAATCTACCATCATAAGGTTGAAATATAACAACTACCTACTCTACCTATTTTTTTTTTGTGTTGTGGGCCTCTTCAGAGCCTTGTTGTGCCCATTACCAATGCGACCATTGCTGATCTAGTGTGATCGCCACCTAGTTAAAAACTACTCTATCTATAATGACCTGTTTAATCCGTAATCAGACAAGGTTAGATCTTTTCTTGGTGGATTTTGGACTCTATTGACGTTTGAAATTCTAATTACCCACTCAATCACATAAACCCAGGTAATGTTTATCATAAAACCTAGCTTTTAAGCACAATGTGAAATTATTGTTTAATGTTGAAAAAGGTAGTGTTACATACCTTGTGATTATTCTGTGATAACTTCTCTAAAATCTTTAGATAATTCCAGTGAAGACATTTAATAAGGTTCAAAGGCCAGGAGTGTTGCTGAAGAACGGAAGGTGTGGCCTTGTCAAGGCTTCCTGCCTCTCTGGGGTGACTTAAGATGACTATAATCTAACTCTAAAATGCGATACTCTTTACTTATTTACACACAAAACGAACATTACATACCAGTTTAGCCTAATGCGTTTGAACTAATACTAAATCTTAAATGAAAATAATAACTTTTAACAGTCTCTACCTAAAGTATGACGCACTATACATTATTTATCGATGGTTTTATATTTAGAATTTTTAGGACGCTCTCCACCAGTTCAGTTATTTTGTTTGTCATTTAGTAAAACTTATTAAACTAACAAAATTTATTACTAAAATGTGGTATGCAGCAACTTGCTCTCGTAATTACTTGGTTTCTTTTTAAAATAGACACAACATTCTCTTTACAAATGGCATCATTCACAGCTAAAGTTAACCAGAACGTTCATAACCAACTACTTACTCACAATGATCGTAAAAATAGCCCGGCAAAGAGTGAAAGTGTATTACCTCGCTCCGATCCTGCACCACCATTACTTTTTTGAAGAATAATTGCGGCATGGCTGCGATAAAATCCTGATTCACTTCACCCACTTGAGCTTATTTTAAATCGGACCACTTTTAAACTGTTCACATACTTGGCAGTAAAAGTTAACGAATTCGGACCAATTCATCAGTATTCCTGTCAATATTTTGAAACAATTGCCGCGCAGGATCCCTCCTGGTGTTTTTGGCGCAAAACCCGCGTCCTTTCCCTTTTGAACGTGCTTTAGCAACTAAACACTATAATATGAAACGTTGACTTGTCTGTCTGTCGCAATATTGTACCGGCAACCGCCATCGATGCTGTTACTTCTATTCTAAACCTTAAAGGAAAGTTAACTAGTTCTAATTTCCAACAACGGTGTTCGGTAACCTGTCTGCATATTCTGTTTTTGCCTGGCGTCTAGTCTAAGCACCTTGTACGCATTTGATCTTAAGATTTAGTTCGAACCGAAGACTGTATGCACTATTCAACTGGTTTCCAATGAACTCTTAATTTATGGTAAATACATTCGAGATACAGGTCTATTATGTGGTATACATTTAGTATTATTAGATTGCATTGGAAGATAAATTGGCGCATTGCGCAATTTCAGGCTACGATGTATATTGCGAAAAACAAACCAATTAATTAGATACAGTCAAAATGTTGCAAAATCTCCTGACAGTTTTCGATGTTGTTTGCCTGTCTGAAGTTATGTATCCATTTAGGTTGTACAAATAGCCTAAACAAAGTACCTACTAGTAACCAAAAACAGTTTACTGGTTTATTTCGATCTAGAGCGAAAACTTTAAATGAAATTAAAATCATATCAAGATCATACTCACTTGCTTTGCTCTACATTGCTCAACGAGCATTACCAGTGAGATATCGAGATGTGATATCGTCTTACGAAATTAATCGATCAGAAATAATAGTAGGTAGGAACTTTTAAAATCTTTTTACGTTGAATAACTTGCGTGCCGGTAATTATCGACTGGGCACATAAATTTCTGTGTTTCTTTTTTTGTGTATTCTTAATTTATTATAAATGTATCATCATTTTTACTTTCATCATAACCTCCTTTTCTTTTAAGCCGACTTTAAAAAATCGTCGGTATATTTTGATTTTATTCCCTCTAAACTATTAATTGGGAGAACGGATTTAGGTAATTCTTTTTTTGTTTGGAAGTTAGTGTTTCCCTTTTGGCCCCATTTAAATTTAGTACAGTTCCGACAATGGCAACCAAGCGAAAGCCACAAATCTATCAAATTGTACTTGTTGAATTCGGTTCTTATTTCTTCTAAAGTTATTTACATTCCATGTTTCATGGATTCGTTCCTGTTATTGTTTTTATAGAATAAAATATATAAGAACAAATACTAAATGTTTATAATAATGAATAAAATATATTATTTGTCTAAGAAGTATCAACAACACAGCGTACAGTATGTAGAGCAGGTTATTTTAATTATTTATGTATTCATAATTAATTTTGATAGTTTCACGTGATGATCACAGCAAGCAAGAAAAAGTTGTGGCTGGATCAATTGACTTGGAATTGAAAAGTCCGAGCCTGATTGTAAGAGTGTACAGTCACGGACTACCAGTAGGCAGTAATCCCCAAGGATTGACACCTATGTATAGGTAACTTGTCTTTACGAAATATAACTACCTACATATCTACTCCCCACAAAACATAGAACCTTCGTTAGCCTATGTCTTGAGTACAACAAAAAAAGATCTAGCAATAACTCTATTATTAGGTCGGGTAACCAAGACACTAAGGTAGGCAGTGCCTTTTTGCCTATATGGTGTGCACGCCACTGCGGACTACCAGAGCGAAACGCCGTTTTCAGTTATCAATATTTTCAAAGATTAACCGTCAAATTGAAAATAGTCGGGAGTGTTTCGCTCTAGCATACCTCTACTAGCCAACAGACATGTTTTCAATTCCTAAGTTATTATGAGTAAATATTTACCTTTCATCACGAAAAAGGGACATATTCGCAACAACGCGATATTTCACAATATTTTGTTATTGTTAAAAGAATCCTTAGTAATATAGTAATGAGATTGTTATTTCAACAGTGTCACATTTTGAGATGTAGCGTTGTTGCAGTAAATGAGTCCTTAACATGGTTCTTTTCTCTGATTAAATTATGTGGCATCATGGGAAAGATAAAGAAAAATAAAAAGCTGTGTATGGTGAAAAACTACGGTCGTACGTAATAGTGGGAGCTTTGAAAATAATTTAGCATAAAAATTATGTAAGTATATGGTGTGGCTAGAAAAGAAAATTGGAAAGTTATAGTGATGTAGTCAGTTAGGCAGTTAACGTTTAAACAAAGCGGAAAGGGTTAAAATGAGATGGAAACTTAATAAGTATATATTTCAAAATTCTCATGCAATACAGCTCTTATATAACTACTAGAGACTGGAAGCTAGTGAATGAAATTATATCGCATTTTATGGTTTAGGTGTTCTTATTTTGCCTTCATTAAGTCTATACATATAATTATGAATACATACCTAATAAAAGCAGTCGAAAAAACTGATACTTATCACCTTCACCCACTCACGTTCTTTGCAAACACTCATACCTACATTGGTATTTCAAAATAGTGAAATTACACAGCCGAACAGTGATTAAGGGTTTCCTAAGTTATTGAGGAAGCAAGTGTATAGGTACATTGTGCTAAATGTTAAAATATAAATTTGTATTAGCTATGTATAATTAATAGTTTAAAAATTTTATTCTGTTGTATCCTATATTTATTGTTGTTTAATTTTGTGTTATTCACTCCATTATTGTATGTCACATAAGACAGCTCATTGTGAAACTGTATCACTATACCTACGATCATGAATGTACCGATGTTACACAATAAAATTATCCTGATTTTGATACATAGGTAAATGATGCTGAGCGTCTGTGGTCCAGTTGGTCGGATACTTGACTTGTAACGACGTGTAGCCATGGGACTCTTTTTCAGAGTCTATGTACGCAATGCAACGCTCGTACGGTGAAGGACAACATCGTGATGAAACCCGCACACCATAAGGAGTGTGAACCCTATAACGGCGATGGGCTCGACCCCTGTCACGTTGGGTTAAATACGCCTGGTGAATTGTGGACCGCTTTAGGATTAACCCTTAGCTGCATAGTGATGTAATACTACAACAGTACAATTTTCCTCTATTTTTTTTTCTAGTCGTCCCATCTACAGATTGTTTATGCTAAATTATTGTCAAAGGTACAACTAATACGTATGAACGCAGTTTTTAACTTTAGACCACTTTAATTTTTTTTATTTTTTCCTATGATGCTGGGCACATAATTTAAGAAGGATAGGTTTTTATTCAGACAAAAAAAAATCATACAGTTAAGGGTTAAAAGGCATTAAGTGTATATATATAATAAATATAAAATTCTCGTGTCACAGTTTTCGTTGCCATACTCCTCCGAAACGGCTTTACCGATTTTCACCAAATTTTATATGCGTATTCAGTAGGTCTGAGAATCGTCTACTATCTATTTTTTATCCACCTGCCAGTTGTATTTCTCCCAATACACAGGGTACAAAGGCGACTTATTATGGCAAAACGAATGTTTGCCGGGACA
>SJJU01008467.1:0-21505 GCA_012932125.1 Conopomorpha cramerella | reverse complement strand
GTTAGGTAAACAAGTCATAAAAGTGTTATCTCGGACATTACACACTACGTACCGAGTAAAATAGGAAGATCAACGCACATCGGACGGGGTACTCGAATACCCCGCGCCGCACAGTGGGCTAAACACGGGGATTAGTGGGCCAAAATGCATTCGATCGTAAATTTTACGACTATGCAAATTCGCGAATGAATTGGATAGTAAAACGTAAGCCTACTCGTGTAAGTGCGGCCTGTAAGATTAAGACTGTCGTAACAATGTCGGCTCGTCAAACTTTAGTGTTGATCTAGTTGCCGTTGTTGGGGAATTAGTTTTGTGTCGGTTCTGTTTCTGTGATTGTAATCTTTGTAAATGTTTCGATATGGTTAGAAACATAAAGGAAATTAATGTTTCAAGTAATACAATGTATTGAATTAACAAGATCTGCTTCGTATTTGGGGTTCTATACTTATGAGTCACGCCTATTAGACCACTGAGATCAGTATTATAAATCACTCTTCAAGCAAAGATCTCTGCTAAGGTAACGTTTTTCTCGTTCTAATCGCTTTTGTGTAAAAGAGATAGGCTAAGCAAATTGAGACATTTCAGTTCCTACTGAGTATTGTTTCAGAAGACAGGCCTAAGGGTTAGAGAGGTAGCATGTATGTGATAACTACTGTTCCAAAAATGTGATGAATGTTAGACTATTACAACCACGTTTGGTATGCAAAATCCACAATTATAGCGTTATATCAGTTTATATAAAAATCCAGTGTCATGATGTTTGTTCCCAATGAACTCTTCACCAAGGCTACCGATATTCACAAAAGTTGGCATTTATAATGTAATTTCGTCCAATTTGAGAGATAGGATAGTTTATGCGTGACAATGCTGGGCACTGGCCACCCTGGAGGTTATACTAATTTTATATTCATATTAACAGTTAAGACAGGACAACGTCTGTGGAGTCCACTAGTCAGTTTATAAAATAAATGCAATTGTAAAATAGTTTCATCACCATCGTTAGTCACATAACGTCCAGCAATGGTGCTGGACGAGGGGGGAGGCCCAATGATTTCCGTCATTTGGGGGAAAATGCAATAATCGCCACGCTTGATAGGCGGGTTGGCAATCGCAGTGGTGTTGTGGTTTAACTCACGGAGAGGGCTGCTGCCTGTCTTCTGGAGCGTTCCCTCGGTCGCCTCGCCCAGACCCCCACGACGGGAAAAGTTGGGCTGGGTTGGTGACACATGTATTCTATTCGCCATCACCACACGACTAAAAAACAATTTAAATACTGGAATCTCAGTGGTGGACTTCTTTGTCAATAATCCATAAAAAGGTCCTAGAGTCCGTAGACTATAAATTAATGAAGTCAGAAGACTTCAAGAATGTCTCGCTCATGTTGACCACAGCCATAAATCCTTTCTTAGCTCATATCATCAAGATTAAAAATGTACTCGTAAAACTGTCTCAGAACAGGCAAAGGGATACTGTAGTTGCCGGGAATGGTGTAAAACTAATTTTATGTCTCCAAGTTTTGTCGTGGGGCAGTTTGAAGTAAGTTTCGCTGTGTGTTTACGAGCCACCGGCTAATTCGGTGCTAGAGTTATTGCTGCCGTTGGAATTGGTCGGATGTTATGTTTTATAATGATTATCATACACAGTTACGAAGCCCCTATTATACTCGGCGGGAGTCGGTAATACTCTATAAACCTAAGTATGTAGCTGCTGGATCCATTATATCATCTTATGTCAATGCCACTAACGAAAAAAAATTATCCCTATACATAATGTAAGAAGATTGGAATATTTTTTCGTCTGGGGTTTAGACAGACTTCGAGGTTTAGAAATATTTAGACAGATTTTGCTTATACAAAGTTTAGTTTTGTATTCTTCCGTGTACGATAAACTTTAAAATCACATCTCTCCTGTTTCATATACAGAAGACTTTGGCGGTTAAAAGGTTAAAGGTATAAATACTTAACTGAGGCTTAAAGCCGATCAAAAAAGATAATTTGTTATCTGCTGATTAGGTTAGTATAAAGAAATAGACCCACCAATTGTTTGTGACACATTATACCAACTTACGTAACTGTAGAACGTATGCATTTCCATATAACAAACTTATGCCCACTTTCAATAACTTACCTTACGGATAAGGTCGTCGTTACTGTCAAACTATTTTGAAGGATCGTATAACCTTCATGATGATGAAGGTTAACCTTCATGATGATGAAGGTTATACGATCCTTCAAAATCTTCAGCCAAATACAACACCCCTCCCCCCCTCTCCCCAATAATTTTCATGATCAATTGTGGGGGGAAATGCCAATTATCGTCACGCTTGGCAGGATCAAGAACTCACAGAGATCGCTGCTGCCCGTCCTCTGGAAAGTTCCCTCGGTCGCCTCTAACGACCCCCAAGACCGGAAAATTTGGGCTGGGTTGGTGACACATGTAATCTATTCGCCGTCACCACACTGCTGTACAACGTTCATTATATCAATAAAGTAATGATCTGTTACCGGAAAATATGACACAGGAACCCGAAGTTACTATATTACCCACAATGTCACCAAAAGGTTACAACGCGTTGTATTGTAAAGTGCCAATTAGATGTCCAAATCGGTTATTGGTGGGAACCAAACATTGTCAAATAGCCACTAAGCACTACTCGCGTAATCAATGACCATGACTTCCTTAATACCATGTAATTATTTGTAACAAAACAAACAAAACAGGTGGACAAACATTACTAACTAATGGCATGTCAGTTCTATGAATGGTCAATATAATAGAATGGTAGATATCTCTCTGTCATTTCGTATAGTCATAAGCGAGATAGAAACATACGAGTACGTGGCGCTTAAATCGCTATGAGTACGAGCATACGTGATATTAAGAATTGGCCTAAAGCCGCGTATACATGGTAAGAAAACTCGTCGGGTCTATACAAAAAATTGTATCGTTTCTACACACGAATTGTGCCAACGAAGATTTTTATATAACATTATTTTCTGCAACATACACGGCATGCTTTCGTGAACAAATCTGTAAACTATTTTGCTACGTACGTGAGAGACAGCAGGAATTCTTATATCGGTCCAGAGATTTTTCTTACAGTCTATAAGCGGCCTAAGACATATGTCCATGAGACGGTTTCTCGCTAGCATTGTGCAGTGCTCGCCAACCGGGCCTTGTTAAAATCGTCTCGTGGGCACGAGCCCTAATACTAACAAAACGCTGTTGCATTTTACAAAACCACCGTTCGCAGTAGCTTACTGTCACTAGCCAATTAAAATCAAGCGAAACCCATCATCATCCATACACAGCCGTGTAAAAAGCTCAGGTGCGTGACAAACTAATTAATTTGAATGCCCGCATTTGATTACACAAATCAAATGTGCCATTGTGCAGGTTTGGACACGGAAAACGTAACTTTTTATACTTTACTTTGAACCACCGTTGCAAACAAGTTTTTAGCAGATAGAGGTCAGTTTAAAGTAGTCAAGTTTAGTTTTAATGCCGATGGTATACAACATATTGGGGGGTTTAAATGAGAAATCACTAAGAAATTTCGTTAGTCACGTTTCGGCTTGTTTCCGGTGTTTTTTGTGTGTTGTGACGCCTCATTATATTGCATTGTGGTAAGAGGAGGTGGTACAATATTTTATGAAGAGTGTAACACATTTTTTAATGCTAGTCGAGTTACTGATAATGCAACAAGGTATTTTCTTTTAATTCAATACATTTTTGCATTAAACAATTTGTTGCGTCGCATTTTAAAAACACCATAATTAACTATTGGTTAAATATCTTGAGATATTTCTGGAGCTTTTGCGGTCCAGTTGGTCAGATACTTGACTAGTAACCGGGAGGTCGCGGGTTCGAGTTCGGCTACTGGACGTGTACCAATGGGACTCTTTTCAAAGACTATGTACATAACGCAACGCTCGTACGGTGAAGGACAACATCGTGACGAAACCCGCTCACCAAATGGTCTGTGAACCCTATAACGGCGATGGGCTCACCCCCTGTCACGTTGGGTTAAATACGCTTGGTGAACCGTGGGCACTTGCTTATTGAGTTAGTGCATCTACCTGCCCCGCTTTGGTATTAAAAGGCGTAAAGTGTATACAGGATGGAAAAAAAGTTATGGGCCCTGGCCCTCCAGGTTCCCCTGAACTGCTTTAAATCTTTTAGTTAGCTCATTTTATTGGAAGGAAACATTCCTATATTTTTAAAAAGAAACAAAACTGCATTGAAACTTTCTTTTGCTAGTATCAACCGGGAATCGAACCGACTAAAAATTAAAAATTAACCCTCGTTACGAATCGGTAGGCTTATTGTTTTCTATAAACTTTATCTAAGAAAACATTATTTGGTAATGGGAATAAAAAGTGAAAAATACAATTGGTTAATTATAAATTTTCGTCGGTTCGATTCCCGGTTGATACTAGAAAAATTTTAAAATGTTTTAATTAATGCAGTTTTGTTTTTTAAAATAAAAGGAATGTTTCCTTTCAGTAAAATGAGCTAGCTAAAGGATTTAAAGCAGTTCCCCTGCAGGGCCCATAACTTTTTTCCACCCTGTATATATTTCTGGATAAATAAATGTAAACAAAAAGTTTTCAGATGATTCAAAAGAAAAAATACAAAGAACTTCTGTAAAAAAAAGAAAAAAACACTGCATAGCTATCCTATACTTTGTGGACAGTCCAGAACAAAATTTATAAAGGCGAACTTCCAGTTAATGTTAGTCCATCTAAATATAAACCAAGTTGAAATTTTTAACATTTTGTGCCGGAAAGAGAAATTATTATGCATTACTTCAACCCTAAGTAGTACCTACCTACCTACTACTTAATTGTAACTATGTAAAGATGGAGGTACAATAAAGAAAGGCCAGGATCATCAAACATTATGATGAGAAAAAAAACCTTAAATAATTTAATAATCAACGTCAACTGCAGACTTCCAAAAAAACACATTTTTACATCTCGATAAAGCCCAGTAGCACAAAAAAATATCAACAACAGTAAATCCATTAGAAGCAATTCCAAAAACGTCCTTCTTTCTACACGCCCCCTCTGACCACAGAGCGCAGGTGTCATCATTTCACACAGTGACACTTCATACATAAAACAATAGCCATTATATTTTGTACTTCCATCTAAAAGCATGCCTAAGTAAATACAGCTCACGAATATTTTGTATAATTTCAAAAGTCGTACGTGACGTCATCGTATGTCAAATTTCGAAACGATTTTTCATATTACACTGTTTTATTGTTTTTTTGTACGCAAACCCTTTCGATGAGCACCACTGGGCGTTACGGTGACTATTAGATTTCCGCTTTGTAATGAAATCTTTGTTACACGATGGTACTTAGTCGGTATAATGTTTCCCGTTCGCTTTGGACAGGTGTTGAGTACAATTGTAATAGTATAGGTATAGACATTAGTGGGGTGGGAAGAACTGTACAATGTGGAGAAGTGAGAACTAAATAATTTGTAGTTTACTTTTAGGTATTTTATTTCCGTTTATTGGAGTAGAACAGACTTAAACTTAAACGTGTAGTACGTATACATTAATATAAGAAAATACAACACAAGTAATTTAGTTTCAATCATTCTAACATACTCACTGAGAATGCTTGAATATTTTGCTTTTATGTAGCCTGTTTTGTGTCCCACTGCTGGGCCAACGCCTCCCCCCATTTCCTCCACTCATTCCTGTTTTGGGCCACCTCGCGCCAACCCGGCAGGTCATCACGCCATCACCTCCTGGGTCGGCCTCTCCTCCTGTGGCCATCGGCGGGAACCCAATCGGTGACGATTTTCGCTTTCGGCCCAGTTACTTGAATATATAAATTTGGCCAATATGACTATAGGTCTATAGAGTATTTCTCCAAACACTATTTTGCCAAATTCTATTGCTATCGTGATATTTTTTTCTTCTACAGATAATCGTTAGGTACCTACTTGACGTCTCCATACATCTGAGTTCAAATTACTTAAATACTATGTTACACTAGTAGTATAATGGAACTTTATTAGATGGCACCATTCAATATCAGTTTATAAAAAATCCGTGTGGTGACGGCAAACAGAATACATGTGTTATCCCAGCCCAACTTTTCCAGTCGTGGGGGTCGTAAGAGGCGACCGAAGGAACTCTTCAGAGGACAGACAGCAGCGCTCTCTGTGAGTTAAACCACAACACCACTGCGATCGCCAACCAGCCTGCCAAGCGTGACGATTATTGGCATTTTCCTGATCATTGAAATCATTGGGGGAGGCCCTCGTCCAGCAGTGATCATCATGTGGCTGATGATGATAATGAAAAAATACGACTTTAGGTTTCATTCACGCTATGTTGGCGACTTCACAGCTTTTAATCTCAAACCTGGTTACGCAGAGATCACTAGGTCTTGAAAAAGGGACCGTTGGTACACGCTTAGCCATAACTAGTGTCGAACCCACAGCCTACGGATTACATGGTTCGATTTCTAAATACCCGACAACTACGCCACAGATGCAATTGTATTTAATTGTATTAAAACGCAAATCGCCTGACCTTTACAAAAAAAAAGCCATAAATGGTCAGTTAGCGATCATGAATCATCATTTAGATGAGTTTTTTACCACAAAATAACTGTGGGAAGGGAACTGTTATGATACTGCTGGGGTGTTTATGTGTAATAAGATCGATTATTGCATTTATCGAACAATTTTGATGCACGAAATGCAATGCTTGTTATAATTGTAGGGGCAATATTAAAAAGAAATAAATACGTACACCGAATCCTTGTAATACCACCCCTACCAATCACAACTAACTATCTGTGTTGTCTTTTTCTAATAATTGACTTTAAAATTTCCTTTAATTGTAGCAAAGGCGTGTGTTTCCTGCGCTGTAAAGTCTGAAAATCTTCAAGTCACGGGTTGATAGGTACCTAATGAACAAGTGTGCTCCATCCTAGACCACATCGCTGCTTAACATCAGACAGGATGGTGGTCAAACACTTGTTCACTGTGTTAAAAAAAGAGACGAAAGTGTGAGTTCCAAAAATTAGGTTTACTTATTTTTAGAACTCACGTGGTAAACTTTTGTTATTCCTAGTCAGGGGGTGTGGACCTTAGAATAGTATGCGTAGCATGTTATAGAACCATAGTTGGAGACTTTAGTATTGTTCTAGTCTTACCTACCGGCTGTACTAAATTACAAAAACTAATCACGATTATTATGGCTCTCTATTGGATGTAAATGTAAAATAATTATTATTTTTATTACGGTTACGGTTTTATGATATTATTTTTATTAATAACAAGCTGACCCGGCAAACGTTGTTTTACCAATATACGTTAGTAACAGTGTTTCTTTACTATTATATGCATGTATTATACATATAAACCTTCCTCAAAAATCACTCTATCCATTAGAGAAAACTGCATCAACATCCGTTACCTAGTTTTAAAGAAGAAGACAAACAAACAGACAGACAGCGGAAAGCGACTTTGTTTTATACTATGTGAGAATTGATATGATTATCATAAAACCGTAAGAAAAAGCAATCATGACATCAGTTGCATTGGAGATATCCGACTTTGAATGAAAATTACTAGATGATTTAAAAAATGTATACGAATTGTCCGCTTTTAATAGAAAATGAAATGCTTGAAATTTTGCGTCTCATCTCTTGCAGGACATGTCCGCTTTTGCTAGAAAATGTTATTTTCTCAGTAGATTTTGTAAGGGAATTAACCGGTTTTGATTAACAATATTTTTGTATGATGTAGATGTGATGTTGTTAAAAATGGTGAAAAGTGAAAAAAATTTAGATATTTTGGACAAGTCCGCTTATGTTCGCCAGCTCCTCAATTCTCTAATACTATCCACAGATATTTGAGCCGTGGTCACGAGCTGACTAGAGTACGACCGCGGCGTCGTTCACTTAACACACTCACACTTCAAGAAGGTAAACTGAATCCTTATATTTGGTAATTTTTTCGCGCCGTAATACCCGTTTTAAACTCTAAATAAGGTCAGTGCGTATTTCTTTAAAAAAAATATTTCATACTAGTGGACTCGACAGACGGTGTCCTGTCTTAACTATTAATATGAATATCTAGGGTGGCCTGTGCCCAGCAGTGGATGTCATTTTTTTCTTTCATAAGAACCTTCTGCTTTCATTAGTGAGCACAACAAAACAAGAATTAGCAAAATCGGTCCACCCGTTCCGGAGTAATAGAATGACAACAAAAAGTGGCTTTGATTTTTATATTTTTTTTTTTTTATCACTATGAACAAGCGTTTCACCACCATCCTACCTGATGTTAAGCAGCGATGTGGTCCACGATGGAGCACACTTGTTCAGCAGGTACCTATTCACCCGCGACTATGCAGATGTTTTATCTCCCATCATCATCCTGTATTCGTCCATGGTCCATTGCTGGACAAGGTTTCCTTAACATTATGCCAAAGCATTCCTTCATCGTTTAGACACAACGTAAAATAAAATTTCTCACGAGTGCATAATTAGCATGTCGAGACGAATTGTCTCTGCCCAAAACACTGAAGACTTAAAATTGTACAACGTTACAGGTAATTTATTTGTTTGTTACGTCACCTAGCTATTCAACGGCGTTCTCACAGTAACACCCCTAAAATTTCACGGAAATTGACAAATGATTACATCAAAAACAACGAGCCGGAGGTCCGAGCTCACTACACGCTTTAATTAAATTAATTGAAATCATTCGCAATATAAATGACGATGGTGGATGGAAAAAAAAAAGAGATTCACAAAGATAAGAGAAATTAATAAAACACTCCCTCGTTTTTGGAGGGTTACCTGTGACGATTATTTTCGTGGAAATTTTGTTAATGTTTAGGTATAGTACCTACAGTAGCAGTACTATCTGCTAGGTATCTATACCGTGGACCATGAACAATTACAGTTAGATTAATTATATACGACTAGACCACTAGTTACGTACACTGCTCTATCTAAATCTCAATCTAGTGTGTAGAATGTAGAAAAATGTGCATTACAGTATTTTTTACTAATATTATAAACACAAAGCCTTCACGAAATTTTGTACACATATTTTAGAGATTAAAATAGTCGAGAACTTAGAATATACTTAAAAAAACGACAATGCCATACTTTATCGTGAAATTCAAGATCTAAAGGCGAACTGAGTGTAAGCTTCTAATACTGACATAATTGAAGTACTTTTTTCTAAGATAATTTCTGTTTATTCGCCCAAAAAATCGTCTCAGCAAGGCCGTCCATAGCGCCCGCATGATGCGTCAATCATTCTCGAGGGTGTAGCACTTTCGCGCTCTTCAACGATCATAATTCTATCCAAAACCATTTATACTTTACCTCTATACTTAAGGAATTACTATTAAAGTATTAGCTCAAGAATTAACAAGCAATGTTTACCTGAAATGTGTACAAAAGCGTTAGCACTTGTTCTATTCACATAGTACAGATTGTGATCGACTCGTATTAATTTTTTGAGGGTATTTTTTTACCTACTTGTTTTTTCGGTGTGAATATTGACCACCGCTTTTTTTATAATTTTGGTAGGTATTTGCATAAACTCACGCCTGTAAGTCCTTTTAGCGTAGACAGAAAATTTGAGGCCGTCAGCGCTAAAGTGGCCTAAGCCACAGTTTTTAATCCGACTTAAGTACTTCGCAAATTTACTAAAAACATGTTAAAATAAGAAGAATCCATCATTTTAATTACAAATCATAAACATTTGGACAATCATAAGCTTCCATAAAATATCTACACACATAAGTCAAACTCATTATTCAATAAACTCCTACATCTCCGTACTGATTGGTCTAGGGTTAGGCCACTTAGCGCTGACTGCCTCATTTGAAAACGTAAAAATATCTTATGATCTTTCTACTATATTAAAAAGAACATAAATAATACATAACTTGAAAAAATCTTAAGGACATCTAAACCATTTTTCACGGCTGAAGAGCCTTGAAAGTTTGTTACTTAGTCGCATTCAGTCGCATTTTTCAATAGATCTTAAAATATTAACTAAACTACGAAATTCTTGCTGAAATATATAACAATTATATATATACTTAACTGTGTGAAAACGTCACGAAATGTCAGGGCTGACAAATGGAAGTATTCATCGCTCAATAAAATATTAATATAAAACTATAATTAACTATCCATAATTTCAAATAACTACATTAGTTTTTTAACTATATCACAAGGGTTTTACATGTTTTTAATAGAGCTTACATCAATTTATTTTAGACACAATTATCTTATTTTAACCTGATTATCTCTTAGATCAACTCTCAATGCCTTCACACTTCCTCCACGATCTGATTCCTTAATTTTCAACAACAGATCAATAGACACAAAAATAGCGCAAACAGTTTTACATGAACTGACATCTCGGCCATTTGTCACATCTATAATTCCCACCTCCCAATATTTCCACCCCACATTATCCAGACATTTGGGTATCGCTGACGGAACAAAGACAATTTCGTGAACACCCTCTGAATAAATAAGCACATTCTTATGTCAATACGAAATGTGTGACATACCATAATTACCTTTTCTTCTTGTAACGTGTTATGTTGTTGGAATTTGACTCTTGCGTCGATACGTTTAAGATTTACCTGTAGCGTCAGTCACTTACCGTTTTAAAATTGTACAAGGGGACTGAAGAAGTGTCATTTACATGATGTTGTCAAGTCACAGACTGCGTTGCGATGTTTAAATAATAAATTGGTCCGTTTTTCAAATGCGTAAGTAATTGGGGCTCTGTCGACTTTGCGCTGGAAATTCTTTTAAGCTGTCGCTCATTGATTGCTGCCTGCATTTCTTCTCTTTAATTGTCTTGTTTTCACACTCAAATTACTTATCGACTTTGAACTGGAAATAGATCCTATCTGATTTTAAGAGTTCAGGCATTTTTTTAAACAAAATGTACTATCTGACATAATCATAGTAATCAAACTCGTATCAAACTAACGGTTCAGATGTGATGTTGTCGGTGATATTCTGGAACCGCGGAACTAACAGTGTTTAAAACCGCGTATTTACAAAACTAGCAAAATCGAGATTTACTAATTAATTAATACATGTTTAACATAACTATAGCCTACAATACCAGGAAGAATATTATAATTTGACAATTTAAATGTTTAAATAATAGAAAGTCATGTGGTTTAGTAAATATTATGTTTTTCCTCATTCCTGTAAAATTCACTGCATCTACCTTACGCGGTTTTTAATACTTCTGCTCCGCGGTTTCAGAATATCACCGACGATATATTGTCAGTTCATGAGTAAATGAGCGATGTTGTGAGCCTGTAATCATTTTCGCGCGCTCAGATTCGCCATTTTATAATCGAATCTTTTGAACTGTTCCTTACTTACCAATACAAAAACATACTACAACTACATTTTCATACAATTTAAACTACTCAGTAAAGGATGTAGGTAATTAAAAATAATCTTTCGCCATTATCAACTTCTTTGGGGGGGTAAAAGTGACAAAAGTCAAACTTTTACTTCGTAAATAATGTTTTGTGTATAATTTGAGCTAGAATTTTAACACATTTCTAAGGTAAAAGAGTTCAATATAAAGTGGTAGGTAAATCAACTTTATCACAAACACTTTAGAATTTTTCAAACTGTATTTTCATCGCCACATGGCCCGTATTCATAGCGGTGTATTTATCAAAAATTACTGTTAAAATCTGTGACACTTATTTCGCTTGTACCTCATTTTTCCCGTTGACAGCGGCTATTTATTCGAAAAGAATAAACTGTGGGTCTATTTTGAGATAGAGGGTGCAAGAACGGTCTCGCCCTTTGTTGTAGGTACTTGTTACTAAGTTTAGTATGAAATTATTAATTGTATGAAGTTATGAACTAGATGAGTGTTTTGCTCAAGAAAGATTAATAATGATTATCAGATGAAAGGGACATTTTGGCAATATTACAATTATGTATTGTTCAGTTTTTATACTCCCAACCTGCTACAAAGATATGTTTGCCTCTGGAAGAAAATGTACCTGGTATCGATCGCAACAGAATTGTTGGATAAATTTTACTTTAGCTATAGGAAAATTTGAAATTCAATAAACAAAATCCCTTAGAAAATTCCTTCAATAAAGAGACAAATAACGCGTTGCGATTGGTTGAATCTAGTGAAGTGGTAATACCACTTCACTAGATTCAACCAATCATAATATTATAGCGGCACATAACAGCGAAAAAAAAAACATTGAAACACAAAATGGAAAAATTTTGGCCTGGGCTGCTAATGACAAATCGTGTGTTACTCTATTTATCGTTTCTCAATAATGGTCGTCAATTATGCTGAGACCAACATCGTTTCTAAGACCCATTGCTCGGAGTTTCATTTACATAATATATTACGCTCTGCGATTTCTATTCAAAATTAATACTAACCCCAAGTTTTAGGAACATAACTTCAAAATTAATGTTTTTCTCATATACAACAATTCAGTACAATGGATTACATATACAGTGCATGTGAAATGCAACATTCCTACTTATCGTTCCTGTGTCTGTCAGCGTCAAAGAGACGCCGACTCAGCATATTGCCACGGTTGCCCGTGACGCTGGTATTCTGCCAGCACTAGTGAGTGAGGACTTTATACTTCTAGCCTTCATCCTCCTTTTTACGCCCTTGATGATGATGGATGAATTTTTAAAATCCTTTGTAATCTCACGTAAACATCATACAAGGAACCCTGTGCAAAATTTTAGCTTTCTGGGGTCAAAGGTTTAGGCAAGGCGATGATGAGCCGGTGAGGAACGAATCAGTCGGGACTTGGAGTTTCTCTTTATTTTTTTAATTCAATGGGCAAGCATTTGACCACCATCCTGTCTGATGTTGACCCTTAATCAGACAAGGTTAGGTGTTTTTCTGATGGATTTTGGACTCTATTGACGTTTGTTATTCTAATTACCGACTTCATAACATGAACACGGGTGATGTTTATCATAAAATGTAGCTTTTAAGTACAGTGTGAAATGATTGTTTAATGTCTAAATAAGGCATTTGTCCTGTAGTGTTACATACCTTATGTGATTATTCTCTGAAATCTTTAGATAATTCCAGGGAAGATATTCAATAAGGTTCAAAGTATGTGTTGGTCAAGTGGGAACAAACTAGCCTTTGTTTGATTAAGGGTTAAGCAGCGATGGGGCACATTGGTTTAGGTACGCAGATGTAATTGTTGGCAAGTACATGTATGTATAAACATCAACATTCCATACGACATAAAAACATAAAAATACTAATTGTAATAACATATTGTAATCATGACACCTGATTTTACGACCTTAATAAAGTTCTTAATTGACCATAAAATGGAACTGTGAAACAATGGTCGGATAACGATCTTACGCAGGACCCTTTATGTTAGTCTCGATTATTTATTGTCAAAGAAAAAACTAGCCAATGAAACTGTTGTTTTGTTTTTTTTATGGACAATCGTACATCTATCTCATATTTTATTTTTCAAAATGACACCTTTAAAGGGCGTAGGTTGGAAGGAATGCTTGAAATGGTTTTGGAAACACTCTAGGTACCTCTTCATTTGGGATTTATTTGGTGAAAAAATATGAAATCTTAACACATTGGCGGACAGTAAAAAAACACAATAGTTTTTTTATTGTTATGACGGCTATAGCCGTTTACTGTCCGGGAAAGAGTTAAGCAAAAAAATATCAGTTTTTTATGCCAAGTTCTACTACTACATACAGTAGAAAGCAAGTACCTATTGGTGACAGTGAAAAACTTAAAAAGGAATCTAAGCTACCATAATTTGCTTGAACGTGACCAAAAAGCAGGAGTCATTTCTCTAAAGTGTATGACCATTCCACTGCGGGTTATAAGATGTAAAATAAAAAACACACTTCATGTCTTTTATCCCAAAAACGAGGTAGACAGTCAAATGGAACCTAAGAAGCTATTCCCACATTAAATTTTTAGCAAGCGTATTTGACGACGTGACATGGGATGAGCCCAATAAAATGTACTATACTATAAACTATACCTATGTAGAAAATCTCAAGGTACCGATCGATCAAAAGGTCGTTCTGCTTTTTGGAGTACTTAAAAATCTGTAAGCTTCGCCACATCGCGTGTGTGAGCCGTGGAAAAGGAACATGTGTGTACTCTTTACGATCACCACTTGTGCCTGCGTGGTATGATCTAACTGATACATAAATTAAAATACCAAATTATATGGAAAGTAGTAAATCCTGGAAGTTTTTTATGACAAAACCTTTTGGAGACTTATGAAGTTGGGGTTTAGACAGACAAGGCGCTTCTGTCCGCCATTTTGTTGTGTTGTTATTTAATGTTCGATCTTGAGTATTATTAAGGAACCTAGTTTACCTAAATGGAGTGATGATATGAATAGTATTACTATGTAGCTGTGAGGATCAGTAGGAAAAAATATTTTTTCATGAATGTACCTATCTAAGATCCGCAGAAGAAGTCAATGATATAGCAGAACTGAAGCGGCAACGGAATTAAGGCAGAAGACCGATTGTTGTAGTGCGCCATTGTGGAGGCACATGTCCTGCAGTGGACGTCAGGTTGGTTGACATGATGATGTCCTTAAACAGTCTGAACAGTCAGGGCCTAGAGCAAGCTGAATAGACACGAAACGAATAGTCGCGCGCACATTTCATAACATAAAGAATTACATGCACAAACATTAATACTCCCGATTTCAAACATCCAGTTGCACTAAAAACCAAAATCACAATTTGCTCTAAAGCTTTACAAACCAAGCGGCAAGGCATTAAACCAGATAATACGATACCGTTTTTGACAACAATAGGACTTAAAAGTGAACTTTTTAAGTCGACAAATGTTTGCCATACACCCTTGGCTTGGTTTGCTCGTACTAGTTGTTCTTGGTCTGATTCGAAATTCGATACCTTTTTTAATCCTTTGTCACAAAAAGGAGCTTAAATGACCACTTGATTTTTAGTTTTTGAAGCGTGTTCTTTGTGAATAGTTGGCTCTGTCTATTTCGTTAATTCTGATAATTATATTTTGTAACAATGCCAATCATAACAATAGTTACATAAACAGACCAGAATGTTTATGTATTATTTACCATTTTTCACGGACGAATAGCCATGAGACTTTATATATTTTTTTTTACTTAATCACATTTCAGCAAGAATTCCGTTATTTTTTTATTGAGTAATTGTAATATTTTTTAAGTTGTAGTTCAGTGTGTTTTATAAGGCCAACTTGGAAATTAAAGGAACTGTCAGGGTTCTTCAATATTGAATAATGGTATAGTTTTTTAAGGGTTCTATTAAACAGTAGTACTATTACATGGTACGTTATTTCAAGATTCTTATTTCATATTACTATTATTTCTGTAAAAACAAAATCAATGACTTTTCCTAGTAATCGTATTCATCACAGTTAGTCCCTAACAGATTATGATCTCCAAAATCTACCAGACGTGAGGCAAATGTTGCAAAAAAATCATCGTGACGTTGCAAAAACCGAACGAGGGCTGGAGTTAAAAAGAACAAAAAATTCTCCGGAACCAGTAAAAGAAGATCTTTTATTTGTAGGTGAATGCAAAGACTTTGAAGACTTTAATAACTGGTCGAGCTAAGAGTGCGTGATACGTTTTCAGAGAGTATGAATTTATGTTCTGAATCACATAACCAGTATAAATAGGAACGTATCCAGAACATCAACTCTTAAAGGTCGAGTACATTCGAAATTTCGAAAAGTAAAACGTCGAACGATTTTTTTATTCATAATTTTTAGTGTATCATCGACCGCTTAGGGGTTGAAAACGGTTCTAAACAACGAGGTTTGATATGATTAATAGTGAAGTCAGTTATAATTCAATTTGTATTTAGAACATTCTGTGTGCCAGTATGTTAAGTTTTTTAAGAGATTTTAAATACGATGACGGGACACTTTTTCAGGTGGTTTCACTTGTTAAAAGTATTTATTAATGTTTTACGCATCTGGTTAAATTCTGTACCTTTTAATTATTACGTTGGATATTACCATCTTCATTATACATTATATCGTCAATGAATTTCACATGTCTTTGAGAGTATTATGCTGCAATACTGAAACTTTTACCGTTTTGTAGAAATCATAGACCAATGTTATAGCTAGGTCTGAGGTATTTGCTTGTCCGCCTTGAAGCTGTAAACAAACCCTAAATCTCACCTCTAATAAAACTCCAAGTCAATTCACCACTCTTCATTTATAATTCTGCTTTATTGTCTAGCCAGCCAGGTCTTAAAAACGTTCCGAATTCACAGCAAAACCTTTTTCATTTCTGAATTTAGAACGAAATTTTGCTGACCAGTTAATATTTACAAATTAGTTTGCTATTCATCCAATCACAGAACTGTATACATTAAAGTACGCCCAAGAAAAGTGAATCATCCACAAGATTAGTGAAGAAAAATGTTCCAATCCAATGACTTGCAGAATCTTCACTATCCCTAATACTTTAATGGCTTAGGACTTGAGGCCTCGAAAAATGTCTTCCAAGTAAAGTACGTGTATAAGTTTGATTGATATAACGAGCAATGATCTGCCAGATTGTTCTAATAAGAAAATTGCCGATGCTGGGGTAAATTGTGCCTAATAATGTTGTATGGACTATACTGAAGATTTATTATATTGCTCTGTAAGGATATAATGTAAGATTTCTAATATGTGGGAGGCTCCCTAGGCCAAATCTACTATATTCTACTAGCGTAGCCCTGATGTCGCAACTTCAAGCGATAAGCATTTCTGGTTTAGCTACCCTCATATCACTATGGCCCACAGAAAAACAACGATGTACAACTTTTCACGCTGCGCTTTCAAAGCAATGCAACTAAGAGAGTATAGCAGTCTTGGCTCCCTGGTCTTAAGCTACCTCATAAAAAGTGTTATTAAGATAGTCGTATTCTATCTTTTATATACAATAGACGTTAAATTAGTAAAACCTGTGAAATTTTCCTATTTAAATTTCGTAAAGTGTATTAAAATGTAGAGACACACAAAAGACGTTCTGTTTCCGGAGTAACATCTGGTCTTAAGCTACCTCGTAAAAAGTGTTATTAATACGACTATATTTTATATACAATAGACGTTAAATTAGTTAAAAATCCTGTGAAATTTTCCTATCTAAATTTCGTAAAGTGTATTTAGTTAAACGTAGAGACACACAAAAATCGATCTGTTTCCGGAGTAACATCGTGGTTCTGTCCATATATCATCTTATGGTCGATAGGAACACGTTTTCCGGTGTTTATTAGATTCCAAAGTTACGTTCTGTGCAATATTTAAAATTTAGCACATCGATTTCTCACTACAATCTTCATCAGTAAGCTGAATCATGCAATAAAAACTTCACGCAAAACTATTCAATTGGCAACTACCCACCCACTAAGCAAAGCTGGGGAATGATAAATCGTAATCGACGAAGCATATCGCGCCAGTCGCAACAGATGGCGCCACTGTCTATCGCAAATTACCGTAAGTTATCTGTAATGACCTCACCTGCCCCGTTGCATTCAAATATTACGTGTATGACATTGAGTAATATTATGACCTTTGTTTTGTTCAATTATGATGTTTACTGCCCTTTAAATAGAGTCGAAGCTGTGAATAGAGGCAGGTAAATGAGAAATGACTTTTGTTTCTGGATATGGTTGATTTCGCTTGTCTAGTTTTGAGAAGATTAATGAGTTGAGGAATTTTGTGAAGTGCTTTTGCGAAATTATTTTTGGGTATTTCTCAGATAGGTGAATAACCATTTCTGAAAGAGATTTTAGACCTGCGTTTGCCTCGATCTGACATAGGCAGCTCCTTCGATTCCTGCACATTCTAACAACGTTTTCTAAATTATCGTCTTTTCATACTTCAGTGCTACAAACCACACGCCAAAATATCCTTGCCGTACTTCACTAGTAAACACCTAATACAATTACTAAAATAAACATTCCACTAATGATTCGAACATTGAAATGTTACTGGCACGTTATAATTTACTTAGAAAAAAAACCTGCAGAGCTTCCCACAAAGTAATCACTACCTACTGATAGAAAAATCACCCCGACACCTACCCTTTACTGGTTAACCCTCTAATTCGCTAATGTTCTACAATTTATGGTTCGAAAAAAGAACTATAGGTAAGTAAATTACAAACCATTTGACATATGACACCGCGAAAATTCAAATTAATGCATTATCGATGTGAACACGAACACTAGACCTGTTTTATGAGTCTTGCACATACATACATACATACATACATACACTTCACGCCTGTCTCCCAGAGGGGTAGGCAGAGACTACAGACATATTGTGCATTACCAAATATCACGCCACAGTCTGTTAAGGTAACATTAAATTGGTAGTTCAGAATTTTCATTGTGGTGTGAAGTTTTTGCTGGTGAGCGGTAAACTACTTTTTTACTTCTTTTGGAAACATTAAAACTTAATGAACTACTGTCGACAATACCTAATAGGATGGACGGAAACATGATACATAATGCCTCATTTCAGTCTGACAGTAGGGGTTATATGGATTGATAGTAAGGATGTTCGGTGATCCATCTCATCATTTCGTACCCATGATGTCTCTTAAACCACATTTTTTCGGCGTATATTGGATGATAGACATCTGATATGGTTTCATTGGTTCCCTGGCAATCTTGTCCTTCAAAGTAATAATATGTGTGCATCGTGAAAAGATTCAACACAAAATATATCTAGTACAGTCCTGTCACTGGACTCGAATAAGAGCGTTCGGATTGAAAGATGAAACCAACTACTGGGTTACTCAGTACTGGGTTTTTCAGTTACTATTAAATTCCATCTCGAGGAGGTATACATGGGTATATATGGGAACAACTAAATCATAGTCAGACGATATCACTAATAATAATATTTTATTTCATATTTCATAATTTAAGTTCACTCCTTTAATTTTTTTCATCACTATGAACAAGCGTTTGACCACCATCTTGCGTGAAGTTAAGCAGCGATGTGGTCTACGATGGAGCACACTTTTTTATACTGTGGCGTTATAGGGGAGGTGAGGGTTCAAATGAGCACCCAAGTTATGACACGTAATTTACGCGTAAATCAAATTTGACTTGAGGGCGGCGCCACTTGTCCTGTCCATATGACGCGATTCCTGTACGGTGGGCAAATGATTGCTCCTTTTCTAAGTGCATTCTCGTGTATTGAGCGGTGACGGTTCAGTAGTTCAGAGTGCGTGATAGACAAAAATAAAAATTAACCTCCAGCTCTTCACATATGGTCAGTTTTTTTTTTTAAGTACAGTCCACCAAGAATCTGGTCTACCAGCCTAAGGTTGAAATTTGTGTTTTTTTTAATCACTATGAACAAGCGTTTGACCACCATCCTGCCTGATGTTAAGCAGCGATGTGGTCTACGATGGAGCACACTTGTTCAGTAGGTACCTATTCACCCCAGTGACTTGAAGACCTTCAGACTGTACTGCGCAGGAAACACAGACTCCGGCAAATCGTTCCACATCCTGGCGGTACGCACTATGAAAGTGGACGCAAACCGTTTGGTTCGCGTAAATGGCAAATCTACCTGGTATGGATGACGTTTTGCCGTTCTCCTGGTTGTCCTATTGTAAAAACGCGATGGGGGTATTAGGTTATGCAACTCCGTAGCACACTCTCCGAAATGTGAATGTAATTAGATAGTAAAGTATTTTTTACTTATCACAACTCTGCCTTGATGCTGTTTTAATGACACATGAAGTGTCATCAAAACTGATAAACCTTCAAACCAGAAACAACTATAGTGCATTTTTTAATTCGACGGACCAATTTGACAGTTTCTATGCGTACAATATTACACTTTATTCTGATGTAAATTAAATTGAAAATGCAATACACACAGTTAAAGATCTTCGTCTAGTAAAATATACTCTAACTTGAGTCCAGCAGAGTACAAAGTTGTGTGAATGGGAACTGTCAAATTGTTCCGTCCAATTAAAAATAGACTATAGGCTTGCAATCCGAAACTGACGTTTAGAATAAAACGAGACAACGATACGATAAACATGCAGGAAAGAAAGAGCAAGAGATATTTTGTCTTCTGTCTCTCTGCCACGTTCCTGTAGATCCCATTCGTACATTCGTCCGGTGTGACGGGTATATCGAAAAGATTCTCTATATGCTAAAATCACCACATGTTTTCGACACAGTATATTTGCTTAATAATGACGAACTACCGGACTCCGTAAGTGTTACATTACACTAAGCACCCCATTGTGAGAAAAAGACATCCGGTGAATTTTAAATCTCTTCTCAATTCGGTCGTATTATTTTAAACCCGAATCCAAAGGGCCGCGCTTTGATACAAAAGGCTCGTAAACGACTCCAGTTTTTTTTTCTTTCTCTAAACTCCAAACGAAAAAAATCAACAATGACACCTACAAAAACGGCAGACAAGTGCAAACGTGTTTGATCAAGAAATAGTGCGGCTTAGGGCAGGGAAATCCTTCAAACAAAACACTCGACGCGTTTTGTGTCGTTAAAAACAATAATTCTTCATTACGATCGCTCAGTGGGGTGGATGACGTTAGCAACGATGGAGTCATGTGCGTGTTTTTTCTGATATTTTTTTTTGTCGAACCATACATGCATGTATAGGTAGATATATTTTTCTTAATTTTAGACTTCATTTCTGAAAGAAAAACCCAAAAAAATGATATTAAAGTATTAATTGATTGATAATGCACACGGATAACTGTGTCGACTTCATGAAATGGTGTATATTTTACAAAACATTGCATATCAATAGGTACTGACGAGAAACGCAATTTTCTATTTAAGGCTTAAAAGTTTCACGAATTACAAAGTGAATCACAGAGTAGCACCAAAAACCATTCGCCCAATAAATAAAAACAAGTGGCAAAGCTCACATATTGTGCAAGTTGTTTGGGAAGTTGCAGGTGTGCAGTGTATAAACTTTGGGGTGGCTTTGTGCCCCATTGGGCGAGCGTAAAATAGGAGCTGACTTAATAAGTGGTTATTTAGCAGGATAATGCAACAGATTTCAACTCTGAAAAGATTAAATATAGCGAATTATGACGTAAGCGGATTTAACCATATGATAATTTTGGGGAAACAATGCGGAAAATTCGACACATGTGCTTTAGAAGTGGTATCTTTAACAGTTACTGATAGTTTGTACCAATTCTTTGCGGGTAGGTTAATACCTATCTACACACATCAAAAGTGTCTAGGGATCAAGAATATATTTAGCTCTAAAAAAATCTAATTTATTTTTAAATCAAATCTAACCTAATTCCCCATGCCTGTATAAATGACATATCACCACATTTTGAATAAATTATGAATGAATTCAGTTTTTGTAAAATATATTCTTGATTGCAATCTTCTAACATGTACTTGATCCCTAGACACTTTTGATGTGTGTAT
>SJJU01008466.1:0-13476 GCA_012932125.1 Conopomorpha cramerella | reverse complement strand
TACGGATAGACGAATGAATGCTGAAGGCTTAACGATACCCGGCATACTTTCAATGAAAAATCGAAGGATCAGTTTTAACGGATCGTATGGGATGCCACTGTGATTCTTTGTTCTATTTAGTGGACTATTTAGACTATGCTTTAACTCGTTATTACGCATGTTGCTGTTGTACAATATTTTATACAGCGATTGGCTAAAGCATTTTTTTTACATTATGTTAGGTTATCAGCACCACAACAAGGTTAGGTATTATGACGAGCCCAATAACGTTTCTGACCATCTTGCTTGGTGGAACGTGGAAATTTTCTTAGCAAGTTCCTCTGCCTATCCCGCTTTGGGATTAAAAGGCGTGAAGTGTATATATTTTATGTACTTATTATATATATTTATTCCTGTTTAGATAATCTATCAAATGATAACGCCATCCAGTAATCAATCAAAGCCATCTAGTGGATACCTTGCGTAACTATTTCAATAGACACATTATGGTTTAGTACCCACCATAAACTTTATCAATGCGGACAGCAGAAGTCAAGTTGGATTAAAACCTCTTGAATCGTTAGTTCCGGCATTATAGGTGTGGTGTGGAGAGGCAAGAGATATGTTGTTATGTACCCGCCAACGTTCTTTACGATCGTACCGGCCCAGACCCGCTTATCTTTAGTGATGGGATAATCACTGTGGCTCGAATTATATCGATAGATAGTTACGTACTTACTTATTAATGTCAAGTGATAATAGCTCTCTGTTGACTATAACAAAAAAACATGGATGTTATGTTCACGCATTTACTTAGAGGTAAACAGAGACAGAGGTATCTAATATGCTAAACTAGGCTATTTTTACCTTAATCAATTGGTATTAGGACTATGGTACCTATGTAATTATAAAAAAAATGGGAAATTTATGCATTGTCGAAATGAAAGCCCTAGCCTGAAGTTACTGAAGTATACAAATACTATAATGATTGCGAATTATATCTACGAACAAAACACTTCAAATATCAAAACCTTAACACAGGTTCACCTAACATAAAAAAACAAACAAAGTACATATCTCTACTAACGCTATGTAAACAAAGATTATAATTATGTATAATATTAGTCATTGTTACTACCACATAACATTGTACCTATTATTACTTTTGGTGTCAAATAAATAATATTATTATTAAATCTTAGAAGGAAACGACAAAAAGCGTACAAAAATCTAAGTACAATCCGTACCATGCAAATAAAATCCTACTATTTCGACTTATTCCAAAGTAATGCGATGCGATTCAAAGCGGAGTATCTTGAAACTGCAATTTGAAACTGCAAAAACGTAGTGAAACCATGTTTCAACCCAGCAAGCCGTGCTATTGGTGTTAATCCCCAGTTTAATTTCTACCCACGTCCCGCGGCACTGCAGATAGGGGTATATAAACAAGTAAGTGGTAGTTACAGGCTTGGCGAGGGAATATTTTCACCGCTGAGCTTAATGTAGGAGTAATCTCTGAGGGAACTTAGCCCATCATGTTTCCGTGAGAGTCTATGCCAGGCACGTCATCAAAGTTTATTCAGTTTCTGTATATTTGCTACAGCATGTAAGTACTAAATATTATTTACTCACAGAATATTGTATAACTGCAATTCATAAATAAATATATTAAATAGTGTGCCAAACAGTATGTCGCATAACGGTCAACGAACCCTTAAGTAAATTGCCACAAGGCTCAATTTAGGGACGTGTGTGTGTCAGAACATTTCAGTACAGATTGCTTACTCCGAATTAATTACACAGTGCTGGAAAAGGAAAACTGTTAAAATAAAAATAAATAAATAAATACACTTCACGCCTTTAATCCCAAAGAGGGGTAGGCAGAGGCACTTGCTAAAGCAAGCAACCACGGTTCACCAAGCGTATTTAACCCAACGTGACAGGGGGTGAGCCCATCGCCGTTATAGGGTTCACACACCTTGTGGTGTGCGGGTTTCATCACGATGTTGTCCTTCACCGTACGAGCGTTGCGTTGCGTACATAGGCTCTGAAAAAGAGTCCCATTGGTACACGTCCAGTAGCCGGACTCGAAAACTGTTAAAAAGTCTCGAAAAAAGATAAACAACAGCAGCCGGTGATGTATCACCCCCGCTTACGCTATAACATTTCTATTGGTACTTAGGCGTCACGAGAGGATTTTCAAGGTATCTGTATAATCCTTGTTATCTTAAAATTGCTGCAGTAAGTACCGGCACTTAAACTCGCTCCTACTGTTTAACACGCTTAAAGAACACCGTATGTCAGTGCAATCCTCGTAGGACACGCTCCGTAGACTCGACCTATGTAAGTAGGTAAGTAAATAAACGCCGAACAGCGCCACAACTAAGGATTTCACGATTTCCTTAATAATTCCTGCTGCTGTGTTCAGTTAATAAGAACCGCGCGGAAACCTGGGCTATGCTGACACTATGATCATTTGAGCCATATTAGCAGAGAAATCATATAGAAAGCTAGGTCGCGTCAAAGTGCAAAACGTATAACCCAGCTTTTCCACAACAAGCTAAGTAGGTACGGACGGAATCTACAGTTAGAAGTCTGGCGCGGCGGCGGCATCACCTGAGGTCTCACAATTTTATGAGTGGAACTGGCTGCTAGGAAGCTCTCCTCACCCACCGACCGTCTCGAGGCTAGTGATGGGCGCCATTAGTTTTCCGCGTTGTTATCGACATTTTAATGAAATGTAAAACAGTGGTGCACTTATCTTGGAATGTTAACCGTATGGTTGACACGCGTTTTTTTTTATTATTTCGGAGCTTTTTATAACATATTTTATTAAGAATCAATATTTTAATTCAGTTTCTATTGTTTGGTTCATTCACGAGATAGACAATAATTTTAATAAAGGAACCCCATGTCCATTTAGGTTTTAAAGATTTTCCTCACCTACATAGGTATCTGCATAGTTTACTTTACGAAAAGTTTTCGAAAACCACAACGTAATAACGAAAAATCGACGCCTAACGTTGAATGCACATAAAGTAGGTAATCCGGTGGCATTTTACGATCGACAGCAAACGTTGGTTTTTCATCGCAATTTTATTATGAGGCATTCTCTCATCACTACGGCACTTAGGAGCGGCGGGTGGTAGAGCGCCGGCGGCGGTGGCGGCGGCGGCAAGCGTCCCGGGTAGTGACGGCGGCGGCGGCGTGGCGGCGGCGGCTGGCGATGGAATTAAATCGCACGCACACCCCCCCCAGCTCCCTCCCACAAACCCTGGAGCAGGGCTGCCGCCGCGCCACAATTTGCTCTAATTATGAAATTTGCGCCCGGCTTGATTGAACATCGCTAACAGGGCCAGTAAGCGAGTCGAGTGAGAACTATCGTTATTGAAAGGCTCGGAGTTAAAATGGGGTGTTTTACTTGGAGTTAGATATAAAAGAAAGATAATTTGGTGCTATTTATTTTAATATTACCTCTACATGGCACAAAAAAAATCAAAGTCAGTTACGGTTGTTGCAAGCGTTACACAGACTTAATTGGTTACTTAGACTTACCCACCTACGTATTGCAGGCAACCGACTACTGCTGTAACAAAATTCGTCAGTACTTTGTGTCCTGAAATGCTCTTTACATTGGATATATATCTACTTCATTGGTATATTCTACGTAACGTGATTTACAACATCCACACGTAGCACGCAATGGATTATATAAGTAGGTATGTATATGAATCTATGTTACAAAAATGGTAGCACACCGCAAACACATAAATAATAAATATTATTCTCGAGTGATACATCACACACCCCTAGTGCCTGTGCCGGGGCCCGAGCGAGGCGCGGGCCGGGCCGAGGTGACGGATGTGCGAGACACATGTGCTCGGGGAAATGTCAACCTCTCACAATATTATACAGCTCTGGTACGCCTGTCGACATTTTGCGTGATATTTTCGGGCTTCGACTTTTATACGTGACGTATTCGCACAGAGCCCTGTTTATGATGGATATGGCAACGTCATTCGTTGTACAACGTGTGTACACATTATATAGGGTAGATATAAGTGGATTATGGCGGTGTCGTCCCGCACCCGTGGGATAAAGGGCATTTTTCAGGGTCGGGTGCGGGCGATGTGCTGTCGGACGAGAGCTTGCGGTGTCGAAATGGAAAATATGGTTACAGGTTTGACTTTGGCATTGCCGAACATTTTCAAGCTGATTAGACAATGATTTGCAATTATTTCGTACAAAATATTACATTTCCTGCGGGAAGACGAGGAGTTCATTTCACGTTTGTCACGACTCTGGAGTAGGACTCTTATCGTGGTGTGCCTCCGCTCAGGACTTTGCCAATCTGCATGTTACAGACATCCTTTTGTGGCGGCTTTTACTCACTCAAACTTGAACTTCAAAATCACTTCATACGTTAAATATGTATATTTACGTATTCTGTAGGGTTGTGAACAAATTAAACTTTAAAAAAAACTTATCTCTTTCTCTGTCTTTCATGTTTAAATCAGCTCCTATAGCAATTTCCATTTAGTAGTTCTTGCGTGAAAAGGTGTAGTAATTTACGCCCGGTTTTTTGAAGGCACATTAGTCTGTCCTTAAATAGCTATGAACAAGTGTACCGAAAACTGGGCGTTACCAATACTAAGTTAATTTTCGTAAAATATTATAAAGTATCCGCCCCTGCTACTCAATTCCCAACCTCCATGAACGAAAACAATATCCAAATGCATTTTGAACGGGACTTAATCGAGCGGCACTCAAGAAATACAGTCAAACGAGAGGATGGGGAGTGGTAATAAACGTTATCGACAGAGGCTTTTACGGTCTCCATTGCAGGGTTTTAGACATTTGGGTTGAATATCCAGATTCAGTGCAAATAAGGATACTTGTAAATGTAATAATAAACCAAACCACATAATATTTTTAATGGTGGTAAGGCATAAATTAATTAATTAAGAAACGGGAAGATATCAAAAACTTGCAAGAATCTCTCATCGATTCAAGGGGGAGTTTCTGGTTATGGCATTAAATATTAGAATAACAACAGGAATTATTTTGAGGGAAAATCAGGAATAACAAGGATCCAACATAAGTCCCTAGTAGCCAAGCCAAATGTCAAGTAGGCAGGGACCCAAATGAAATAATGTTTTCTTTATGGCTATTGATGTTGATTAAACACGTATAAATATTCTTCCTCTTTACATATTACTAGCAGACACCCCGCGATTGCATTCGCGTAGTTTATATACCTGAATCCCAATTTGCAAGCGTCCAACTTGAACCGTTTAGATTTTTCATACAAAAGTTTTTTCCCGTTCATTCCCGTTCCCGTGGGAATTTCTGGTATTCCTTTCTAAGTGCACACCTACGGTACCTAAGCTACGTTTGTTCCAAATTTCAATTGCCTATATTTCGATTTTGATTTTTTGAAGCCTGCACCACCGCCAAAAACGCTCAACCTATCGCTCGTTTCTTTCGCATCGTTGTATAAAAACATACAACCTCTTTCAGACGTCGTTATTTATACACGTCATGAATGTAGGCAAGTAGATTTTGTAGTGTCCACGGTTCTGCTTTTTCCTCAGTCACACAGTCTATCTGCAATCTCCATATAACTATTTGCCTCCAGCTGTGGACGGCGGAGGCGCGACGCTGTGCTGGCAGATGGGTTATTGCACGTACTAATGGTCAGATCCAACTACCCTTTGCCTATCTTATGCAAGGTATCTTCACAATTTAAGAAACACTCTGATATCACAGGTCAACTTATACTGGTTGCTAACTGTGTGAAATTCGGGATACTTCAGCGATATTGACTGCCTTTTCATGGTTCTATTTGTCATTCGCACCGAGCGAGCGACCGACACTCCCTCCGTGTTGACAGAGCTCCCGTGTAATATTCCCGGGTTACGAAAACCTGTATGAAAATGAAACGGTGTACATATTCTCTCCATGATTACAGGCTGAATCCATTCGTCAAGTACATTGGTACATCCTAAGCTTGTAGAAAATGGTACACCCAGGTATACAGGTTTAATTCTTATGCAATGATGTTTCTTTCTTTTCCTTGTCACATTTTTAATGCCAGACCCATATTCTCGAGCGAGAATCCCTGAGAACTAAGTACATTTCTCTTTAAAAACAGTGACTTGTTCCAAGCATCTCTTTTTAAAACGCAATGTTGATGAAGATTTTCTATTTATAATTATTTTTTTCCTTTGCATTTTTATTTTTATACATATAGGTACATGACATTTTCAATTTACTTGTTGCACATCGTGTCTCAGGCACTGATGGAAGATCAGCTCTGGGAGTGTTGTGTTAATCCACGTCACTCCAGCACACGCTGAATCAGAGCCCTTTTGCATTTGCCACGTCTAATCCAACAATGTTTGCTTGTTAATTTCTGTGTTTGTTTTTTCTAATTGTTAATTTTCATTATTCTGTAATTGTTTAAGTGTACGTGTCAAATGTTAATAAATAAATAAGTTTTCGCTTGAGAGTCTGGATCGGGCATTAAGCTTTTCTTGACATTTTAGTTACACAGGAAGCGTTATAAAAGAGAGTACCTATGTAGTTATTAAAATTATCTATACATATAGTAGGTAGCTAGCTGCTACTACGTCCTTAGTAAGTAAAGCCGCACAATGGGACGAAAAAGTAATAACAAAATGGCAACCTATGTTAAACAACAGTACAATAAAATACGAAAATTCTCTATACGTCGCGAGCATAGTTTGTCATGCGGGCAGGCCCGTCTCGTATGTAACAACGCATACCACGCGAGGGCGGGCGGAAGTAAAGCGCGGTGCCTTACCCTGCCCGTCGCCACCGCCCAGTCGACATCCACGTAATTTTGTAGGTACGCTTTATTCTTTGACACGGTAAAATCAGTAAGTTTGGAATTCACGGTGTAAATAGTAATGTTAATCGTTTTTTGTACGTTAACTTGTTACACTTTTATCAAAAATTGTCAAATAACGCACGAATCACGTGGGACTGGACTTTACCTATTATTTACTTCTTTTTTTACGACTTTAAAAAAAAAATCTCTGTCATAAAAATATATTTAACTACGCGCATGACTTTCAAACGACTGTACTGTACCTACTGTGTAAGTATTTTTTTTCCCAAAAATCTTATCGACATCTCTATCCCATCCCTAGTCGTAGTAGTAGCCGTCGCCGTCATTACTTTCTCTAGCGGGATAACATCACATGTGTGCGTCGTGTGGGGAAGTCTCATGGAAATACAGACCAGAGGCGCACCCCAGGGACAGTCTGGATAATCGGCAGCAGCACTGGCGGGCTGTTTGCTAACAGTCGGAGCAAAGTGTTCCCAGCAAGCAGCTCTTGAACTGTTAACACGACTATGGATACAACCACGTTTGTTACTATGGCATCTGAATGATGAAGTGATGTTAATCGGTCATTTCCGCTTGTGTGTTGTTTTTAGCGAGCATGTCCGAAACACGAAAATGCTTGAAAATATCCCATTTCAGTTCCCAACGTTCAGTGTGGCTTTACTTCGATAACTGGTCACCGAAGTCGTTTGGGTTTGGAGTGCTAATGTTAAATTGTTATTTTAAATGTATGGTATTGTCCATCCCAAAGAAGCTCTCAACTGAGTGTAAAAATATCCCGAGCAATGGTCTTAGAATGAAGTTCGTTGTTGACCCATCTCAGCGTCATACCTAGTAGCTATAGCTATAACGTATTAAACTTAACCAAATTGGCCTTAGATAGACCATGCCACGACTATTCTTAGGGACTGGTTGAAGCGCTGGACCAGTTCACTGGCTCGGATATGTGTCACTCTAAACATTGTCGTCTACATACTCTTCATAGATAAATAAAAATAAATAAATACACTTCACGCCTTTAATCCCAAAGAGGGGTAGGCAGAGGCACTTGCTAAAGCAAATACCCACGGTTCACCAAGCGTATTTAACCCAACGTGACAGGGGGGTGAGCCCATCGCCGTTATAGGGTTCACACACCTTGTGGTGTGCGGGTTTCATCACGCTGTTGTCCTTCACCGTACGAGCGTTGCGTTGCGTACATAGGCTCTGAAAAATAGTTCCATTGGTACACGTCCAGTAGCCGGACTCGAACCCGGGACCTCCCGGTTACAAGTCAAGTATCCGACCAACTGGACCACAGACGCTCTTCTTAGATAGCTATCAGGTTTCAGCAGTTCGTAATACGCGGGCGGGAAAAGCGTTCCAGAGAGAACATGTAGATCCCGGAGGGGCACTGCGGCATTAATTGCATGTTGTTCAGAGTACGTGTCGATCGATCTTAGTTTCTGAAAGGAACAAAGTACGTTCCCAAAGTAAAATAATTAGGATGAAAGATTCGTATCAGTCAGGAAAATGTTTCTTATCTAAAATTCTGTAGGTAGGCAGAATCAAGGACGGCCGCAGCGGCCGGCTTTATTTTAATTACTGGCTAATCATTTTGTGGATATGTAGTATGGATGTACTCTTTACCGCCGTGTACTATGTGGATGTACTGTTTAAGCTCTATGACAAAATTTAGAACCCAACAACTAAAACTTTTTCCACCAAACATTTAACCAAACAAGCCTACTAGTCGCCTATTACAGATAGAATAAGAAATATTTATTAATGTTCCCCTCGATTTATGTAGTCTACCTTTCGGGACTTTCTTATCATGGGACCAACTTTGGAATATTTCTTCTTTCTTTCTAAAAAAAAAATCATCAACATCGGATCATAAACGACGAAGTTATCGGCTAACAAACATAACAAAGAAAGACTCCCGTTTGAAATCGCGTGAAAATAAAAAAATATTGACAAATAGGTAGGCGGTGCCTGGAAGCCTCAAATCAACGCATCTTTGTTGTACTTATACAGTGTTGAACATTAGCTAAAACCCTCTTCCTGTTAACATTCATTCTTTACATCGTGCATTCGTCTCCAAAGCTATTTGAGGTTTTAAATTGATTTATTAGTAATAACAAGTTAAAGTTGTAAATAGTTAATGTTAGTTTTTGTAAAATTGTTTCTTAGAGTTTTTAGGATAATTATTAGAAATGTAATGGAATGTTATGTATTTCGTTGATGTCAGATACTTGTTTGGAGTTTAATGGATTTTAATAACATTTTAGTTTTGTTTGAGTTCTAGATACGATACTATTTCATTTTAAAAGATAATAAATATTTCGGATATTTATCTCAAGTTTTCTGAACAGAGACACATGTTCGGTGTAGGTGTGGTTTGTAGCAGAATTGTTGGCAGAATATAAGAGCCAACTTTAATTAATTAATTGAATTGAAAGCCTCAAAAGAATACAATTTTTAATGAAGGTCCTTTCAGTTTTTCATGTCCATTACTATCACGCACGACATATTTTTTCGAAAATCTGCTGTGTTTCATCATCAGTGTTTAAAAATGTATATTTTTTAATGATCAAAATATTGTTTTTTATTATTATTAGGTTAATTATTATAAGTTATGTGTAGCCCTCGAAAGCAATTTATTGTTGTATAATATGTAGTGTTGTGTTGTGTTTCGTTAGTTTTTTTCGGTAGGTGCCGGTAGTTGTGCCGTTGTTGCACAAAGAATTTTCTTATTTACCAGGCAAACATAAAGTATAAGCTCGTGCGACGTCCGACGACGTCCATCGTCGACGAAGATGCGACATTATTCCACGGAAAATTACTGTTTATACTAGGATTACATGATTTGGAGCAAATCGTTTTAATTATTTTTGTATGGTAAGGTAGGTCGGCGTGCGTGGCGGCGGCGACGGCGGTGGCGGTCGGCGGCGCGGCGCTGCGTGTGCGCGAAATGGAGTTACTAGGTTTTAGCAATTTTATTCTCTCCACGTACTCGGACATCATAAATATTGAAAACAAATTAGGTAGAAAAAGTGTCTCTCGCTCAGACCTAACAGCCGCCTACCACGTCTGTCTCTTTCCCACCAACATGTATGGAATTCGATGTACTTCTGGATCCAAACTGTCACTTTTACTGCCAATTTGACAGTTTACATCCAAAAATACCCTGCTACGCAGTAAGGGACAGAAGATAATAATAACATTATAGTCTCTTACTCACTCCTTCATGTTTTTCATATCGTTGTCTCGTTTTATATTATTATTACGTTAGTTTTGATTGCTAGTTGTTTGAGGTCTCTTGCCTGTCTCGGTCTTGAATGCTTCTTCCACGGAAATCATTATTATACTTGACTGATAACGAAATTGCGATCCTTGTCAGAGTTAAACTTACCAACATACTTCCGCCTCAATATTCCCTGACACCCCTTGTATATAAAACGTACGTAAATTAATAGTTACGATTACTACATAATCCGCCGAGTGTAGTTGTTGGTCAAGTTAGAAAATCGAAATCTAATCGTCCAATTTTGTCGTCTCGTCAACCTCATCTATAGCGGTAATAGTCCTCGACGTCATTATTACACGTTGCGCCGCAATCCCGATAGCGGGATAACATTACGTGAGTCGAGCGGGACGCCTCGTTGAAATACAGGTGCCGAGCGCTAACCCAGTCGGGACCGCCCGGATAACCGGTGGCTGCGGCGAGGACTAAAATACTGACAGATTGAATGTTGTATGCTAAGTAGGTAGGTACCGGTTGTTGTGTCTTTTTGCTCTGGTATGTAGTTTTTGGCTCATCCAGGTCAGGTTGCTTAATATTTATTATACACGTTGACGAATGTATGTACACCTCGGAAATACAATTTTAATCAATCTGTTTTTATTCAGCATGAATCAATCAATGCAAATGAATCATCATCAGCCACACACATGACGTTCACTGCTAGGCGAGGGCCTCCCCCAAATGAGTGTAAATGACTGAAAAATTGATTATCACTAAAGGCTTTTTACTTAATAGCCTGTGACAGACATAGCTTCTTTTCTTAGAAGAAAAAACAACACTACTAAAAGAAACTCTGACCCTCCCTCTCCAAATCAATCACTAAACTCTAACTAACTCCTTCGAAGTGATTTTGAGTTGTGTCGTTATTGCACAAAACATTTTTGTTGTTACTAGGATAACATAAAACTGTATGAGTTATTACACGAGTTCGCTTCACTCTTGGTCTCCGACACCGACGTTACTCTACGGAAAAATTGCTATCGGCACTAGGACCACATGATTTCAGTAGGTGGTGTTATAAATAAAATGAAGAAAGCCTCACTTCCGAAACCGCACGGGGCGTTCGCAAAAAATATATCGCGCCCCTTGCTTATCCCATAATTTTGTCAAATTGGGGTTTAGTCGTGTTTGAAGTACTTTTTTGTTATAAAAAAAATATATACATTTCACGCCTTTTATAAAAAAATATAATTATTGGTTACTAACTTATGTAGGTATGTATTATTTGCCAATAATAAATTAAAATAACGTTGAACGTTCAGAGCTTATTTATGCTTACAAATGCTAATGCGGTGAAGGAGAACATCGTGGTGAAACCCGCTCACCGAGAGGTGTGTGAACCCTGTAACGGCGACCCCCTGGACTGGTTGGGTTAAAAACGCTTAATGAACTCTAGGAATTGCTAAAAATTAACTGATTAAAACGTATACCCCCTCGGTTTTTTTACCTCCAAATTCTCTTTTCAGTGTGAGTTACGCGGTATTCGCAGGAATTTTTTCTCCACATACTAGGATATCATAAGTATCGAAGAACAAATTATACGACAAACAACTACCGAAAGAAACCAAACGAAGATGCGACGTTATTCCACGGAATCTTATTTGTCTGTACTAGGTTGACATGAATGTCAGTTTCATTAAGTTCAACCAAAGAAAAGAATTGCATGTACTTTAATGTAATGCTTTACATAAATAAATAATTACAATTTCCATTGAGACACAATTCGGTGACTATTTTCTGATAATTAATGAACATAATTTGTATTATTCTTCAAAGTCGAAAATAATTTTAAGCATAGTACTGCTGCCACCTATGGTTGAGAAGCAGAACTAAAATTAACAGTAACTCCGATTTTCTCCAAAAGAAGAAATATTGTTTTGTGTATAATATTGTTCAGCCATTATAGCCACAAAGTACATGTTCTCTTTAAGACAATTCGTGATGAATAATTCAACTACAACTTAGAAGGCTCTTTTCTTTGTTTCAGAATGCACCCAATCAAGAACCAGTTTACAGAAAAGTAGCTATAGTAGAAAATTTCTTCGACATCATTTACACCGTGCACGTTGAACTGGAAGGAAGACCTGGAAAACACGCAGGACAAAAACGCACTTATCGGACTGTGAGTACAATAATTATTTCTGTATTGTATCAATAACTATTTTTAAATAAGTTAGAATATAAAATACGATACTCGCGCCATCTAGAATCTACTACTACCATCTAGCGGCACTTTGTGAAACCATCTGAAACGACGCGACCCTCTCTATGCGGCAAGGGAGAATTTCAACGAAAGTTCACCATTGCTCAGTAGGTGGCGTTGAATAGTTTATGAACAGTTTGTTAGAGGGCGCTAGTAGGCGGTTTACCATAGACAAAAATTTAGAATAAAACTAGCTCACCCGGCAAACGTTGTTTTGCCAATATTATTATTACATATAGGAGTACGTTATATACATAGCGATATGCATGTATTATACATGTTGACCTTCCTCTAAAATGACTATCTATTAAATAAAACCGCATCAAAATCCGTTGCGTGGTTTTAAAGATTATCTTTACATAACTAGGTAGGTAAGCTAGGTATCTAGCGATTTACGTGTTCTTTTGTAAGTGCATAAATGTTTGAACATTGTTTGCACACAACTTTTGTTTCATCTACATTCATACATCTTTTCATACATGATCTCCGGTTTTGAGTACTTTTCCCAACACCTTCCGCCTTCTTCTTCTGGTATTTCGTTAATCGAGTTTCATCCATCTTCTCCATATGCCTAAACCACCGAAGCATGCCCTTTACAGTTTCGGTCTCTACATCTTTTTTGTTATATATTTTTTTTTGTTATGAATTAACAAAACAACACAGAAAAATTTGAAACGTTGAAGTTGTTCAGCCAATTAAAGCACTGATTAGGTCATTCATAGATTCTAGGATGACGATGTTTCTATGGGAGTACCGATACTGCATTTAACCGTGTTCTAGCCATTATTTCGATGGTCCCAATTAATAAATGTCGGTAGTGCAATTTTAGGAATATGGAATAGTGTAGGTACTTTTCTACACCGTTAGATTGGTGATATGAAGATCTATAAACTTATACGTATATTACATCACGTAAAGGTACCAAAGATTTATAAGCTGTTGTCAATTTGAAGTATGTACCACAAGTAGTTTAGTTTTAATATCCAAAACTATCTTCTCTCCTGAACATGTTCTGTTTGGTAGATCCGACTTTCTTAATAGGGACCATCGATTTGTTTGTATAGTAGGTATCTTATCTAGATATATGTCTTGTCATAATATGGAGTAAATTGACATCGATTTTTTTAAATAGATCAA
>SJJU01008465.1:0-10386 GCA_012932125.1 Conopomorpha cramerella | reverse complement strand
CATACATACATACACTTCACGCCTGTCTCCCAGAGGGGTAGGCAGAGACTACAGATCTCCATTTGTCACGGTCCTGACATACCCCTTTCGCTTCATCTACATTCATACTAGTACATAGTAATATAAACTTTATGAATGTTTCTGTGGTATAACGCAGTTTCCGATACGCTCGTAAGTTTTAATCTGGCATTAAAACTATTGTCTTTTCTTTCTTACTTTGCTTGTCAAAAAGGGCTATATATATATAGAAAACTATAGATTACACGACATATTAACACTGATGTGCATTCCGGAAACCGCCCGTAGGACATGAAAAAGTCGCAGGCTGGCGCAGTCTAAAATAGTACGATGCAAGACCCGCTTTTGGTGTGAAGATACCTTAAAAATTTCATCTTATATGATATAGCGTGTGTCGAGATGAAATTCTACTGTAGATACAATCCGACAAGGGTCCTATTGATACTGGCATGCTGTCTCTTTTTATTTAACCGATTTCACGTGTACCAAAAAGAGACAGCTCTGCTGTCAAGATGTCCGCTATAATAACTTGCCCATCCTTGTAGCATTATCGTCGCCACTTGACATTTCCTTAAGGATTTTTTTAAACATCTTCATAGACCAGTTGTAGAGAATATTTATATTAAACTAGTGGACTCGACAGACGTTGTCCTGTCTTAACAATTAATATTATGAATATCTAGGGTGGCCTGTGCCCAGCAGTGGATGTCATTTTTTTCTTTCATAAGAATATCCATCTGCTGTCATTAATAAGCACAACAAAGAAAGAATTAGCGAAATCGGTCCACCCGTTCCGGAGTTATGCCTTGACAACGTAAAGTGGCTTTGATTTTTATATAATAGATTTACAGATACATTTTCAAAACTAAAAGAATAAACTGAAGCTTTCGAATCTTACCAAACCAATTACCACTTGACGTCCACTGCTGGGCGAGGGCCTCCCCCAATGATATGATCACTAGTGGACGTCCCGCGATTTCATTCGCGTAGTTTCAGTATGTCATACAAACTATAGCACCCTCTATACTATAACTAGACTATAACTCCCTCTGCACTAAGTCCCACAGGAACGGGATAAAAAGCATCCTATGTTATTCTCCTGTTTATTTTTTAAATTTTCTGCCTAATCGGTTGAATCGTTCTTGTGTTATAAGTGTTGTTACAAACCCTTCTTTGTTTTATATACATATATATATTTGGGGCAAAATGACAATAATCGTCACGCTTGGCAGGCTGGTTGTCGGTGTAAGTGGTGATGTGGTTTAACTCACAGAGAGCGCTGCTGCCCGTCCTCTGTAGAGTTCCCTCGGTCGCCTCTTACGACCCCCACGGAAATGTTGGGCTAGGATGGTGTGAATATACAGTCGTATATTCTATTCAGCGTCACCTTACGGCTAATGCTTTCGTCATCAACACGAATGACGGCCGGCATGGACTAGTGGCCAGGACATCTGCCTCTAGGACGACGGACGCGGGATCTCTTCCCGCCACGGACATAATTCTTTAGTGATGAGCTGAGGCATTTGTTGTGTGCGTCTGGGTGTTTTATTTATCTATGTATGTATTTAAAAAGTATTTATGTAAGTATGTCAGTCTCTGGAAAGTGACCAAAAGCATTACGAACAAATTGCAAGTTTTCGTAAATTAGTCACTTAGAGCCATTCTGAGAATTTTCTGTACAAACACTATTACGAATGCGGAGCTATGGACCAAATGCCACTAAAAACCGATAGGTGAAGAAATCGCTCTGCGCAAATGGAGATGGATTGGCCACGCGCTCCGAAGAGGCGAGAACGATCCGGCGGTTGTGGCTTTCGAATGGCAACCTAGCGGGAAGCGGAGACGAGGAAGACCAGCGCACACGTGGCGACGCTCCGTGGACTCCGAGCTCAGGGCGACGGGCATTTACTGGAATGCCGCAAAGACAGCAGCGCTGGATAGAGGGACGTGGAGAGATATCTGCAAGACCCTATGTACCCCCCGAGTATGCTAGGACCTAAGTAAGTAAGTATGTCAGTCTCTGGCACTCATAGTACAGGATATCTAAATATATGTATAGTTTGGGATCAGGTGACCGTGTGTAAAAATGTCCTGGCATATTTATTATTTTATTTATTTATGATTCAAAACGAAACGAACGGACGTTTTTGTTAATGTTCTAACCCCACTTGTAACTTGCATTCTTTCTGTATTGACTATGTGCGCGACGGTGGCGACGCGTAGCATTTACAACATTTGCGGAAACTGTCGAATAATAACAATGTAAACATTGCTAGTTTTCTTTGCAAATATAAATAAAAATAAAGATTAAAATAGTATTGTTGACATTATTTAAGTGCTATTTATTCAATAGTTTTACTATAAAATGAATATAATAATTAAACACTTACTTCTTTCTTTTCACAGCAGCAATCCATTTTTTTTCGTTGTTCTATTTTGTAAGACGCTCTTGGGAAGAAATAAAATGTACATTTACTATTGAGGCCGTTATTTTTACAGTTAACGCATTTCTTTGCTTCGATTTTATACTGCAATCAACACTTGACAGCTGATCATCCTCCATTTGTTTCCAATTTCTGCCGTGTTGTGCGCTGCGGTCGTTATCAGTCTGCCACTACTCGCTTTGCACATAGCCAATACGCCCTTATGTAGGTCGCTATTACTTATCTGGGTAAATAAATGTTGGTAACATTCAAGGAAAAGGCAGAAGCAATAGGCCAATACTTTACCGGAATGTATGAGGTCATCGTCTAATGAAAAAAAATAAAACCCTTAATAATAACGCAAAAGATACGTTTTCTATCGACAAAAAAATATACGTGATCCGAATTTCTGGTATGGAGGTAGGATGTAATGTTACAATGAAATATCACAGGATCTATTAACTGAGAACATATTTACTTTTTGGTTTTTTTTCTATAAACTGGTCACACAATGTATGTATTCTTAGAACTTTTGTTTGTGAAATAACTATTAAATTGCAATTTAAAAAAAAACCCTACTTTATTTGTTCGTGTCGTGCCCTTTCATTTCATACGCCACTTGAACATCTATAACTCAAGAACGGCTGAACCGATTTGGTTGAAAATTGGTGGGGAGGTAGCTTAGAACCAGGAGACGGACATAGGATACTTTTTACCCCGATCCTGTTGGTCGCGTCGCTATATAGAGGGCGTTATAGTTTCTATGAAGAACTGAAATTACGCGAATGAAATCGCAGGACGTCCACTAGTATTTGTATAAAGTCGACTTTTTTCCTCACTTTCAACACTCATAACTTTTGAACAAATATTCTATTTCTATAAACAGATTCTAAATATACGTGTCGTGCTCTGTCATTTGAAAGCCCACTTGGACATATTTATTCAAGTAAAATTTTTCAACCCCACTATCAAACCCCACAACTTTTGAGTGGGTAAACAGATATCGATCAAACATAGCTAAGAACACGCGCGACCAAATCAGCTTTCAAACAAAAAAAACGCATTAATATCGGATCATCCGTTTGGAAGCTATATTGCCTCAGAGAGACACTGCTACAAAAACTGCAATTAAAACAAACACAGCATCAGCTGATTGCAGAGCAAAAACTCTCATTGTACAATATGATTTCTTATTAGTATGCCGTCGCAGTACGTGCACCATCCTACATCAATGCAAACAACAATATTGGATAAGTTAGAATTCGCCCTGATTGGCACGGCGCGAGGACACAATATATTGCCCCGTGGACTCGAATACTAATGTAGAATCGGATTAAATAACATCAACTAATATAACATAAGAAGGCGGTGCGATGCGATTCTTCGACATTGACCCTTGTTGTCTCTAAGACTATACGCAAACAGTTAAGTTTTCGGTGCTGCTTGTAAGGAACGTTTTTCGTGGTGTAGTGTAAAGTGTACTTCAATACTTGCGTACTTGGTGTAGTGGTCAGCATGTCTGCCACTATTCCGTAGGGTCGTGGGTACGTACTTTCGTTATACTTACCAAATTAAACAATCAAAATGCATTGTCTCTTTGTATGTCAGTATGAACATTCTCAGCAAGTAGGACATCTCTATTAGCTGCGGCTGCGGTTTTTGTACTATTAAGACACATGATCAAAACTTATAGATTAGTACCTGCTTCTGTATGTTAAGTAATGTTTTGTGCTAACCATCAAACAAATCACTAGCTCAATAAGAGCACTCTAAATAAATCCAATGCCTACACAAGTTTCACTACCTCAAGCACTCTACAGAATAGCCAAACACGCACGCTGCACACTGACTGACGTCGACGTCGTCAAAGTTTTTAAGAGTCACAAACTTGTTATTATAACTTGAAGATACCCGAAGTCGGCCGGAGGGGGACGAACAGACGGGAATTGCGTTTGCACTTATAGTAAGTTAAAATACTGAAATTCGATTAACGAGCTCCTAATTGAGCGCCTCTGCCGCCGCAGCAGCCGACGATGGCAATCACTGGGCGCGTGGTGCAAGGCAAAAGATGTTACATAAACTTTATAGTCAAAGAGTTCGCCATTCGCTTTGTGGAAATGTTATTATTAGCTTTTGGTGAGCGGAGCGAGCATTACGTTCTGTGGAATTCTTGGTAAGCACTTTTGTGGTCGGTATTTGACGACTTGGAGAGAAACATACCAGGTCCCGTACCATGATGCCTTAATATTTCTTACGTTGAGTGATAGTGATGGTGTTATAACATTCGTGTAGCGCCGTCTCTGTCACACAGCGAGAATAACGTTACTATAAAACCTCATGGTACCAGTGGCGTGCACACTATATAGGCAAAAAGACACTACCTACCTTAGTATTTTGGTTACCCGACCTAATAATAGAGTTATTGCTAGATCTTATTTTGGTTATACTCACGACATAGGCTAACTAAGGTCCTGTGTTTTGTGGTTGCGTAGATAGGTAGGTATCTATATTTCGTAAAGACAAGTTACCCTATACATAGGTGTCAATCCTTGGGGATTACTGCCTACCTTGTCGTAAAAGCCAGTGCACACCACTGCATGGTACGGGGGCATGAGGGAAAGTCTGGCTGCACTCTAGTAGTTGCATCTCTCTGGCTTCTCAACGCCAAACGATGTGCTTTGCGGGTTTCGTGACTATTATTTCACTGTTGTTTATAGTCAAACAGCTGTTCAGCTGGTGTGATGTCAGAGCAGTTGCAGAGGACAGGACGACGTGGCGCCATCTAGCAAAATCTCTTTGTACCACTGCGATACCATAGAACTTAAGTAAGTAAGTAAGCATATCGTTGGTAGTTGCGATGCCAGGATGAGGGAACAAAGAGAGTGTAGAAATAGAAAAAATACGCTCTACGGTTGTTATTTCAAGTTTGGTGCGATTTAAGATTCTTTCAACGTATCGCAGTGCATTATGGCTTATCCTATAATTCGATGGTTCCTATTAAGAAAGTCGGATCTACAAAACAGTACATGTTCAGGAGAGAAGATAGTTTTGGATATTAAAACTAAACTACTTGTGGTACATACTTCAAAATTACAACCGCTTATAATCTTTGGTACCTTTACGTGATGTAATACGTATAAGTTTATAGATCTCAACTCTATTACATATTCCTAAAATTGCATTACCGACATTTTTAATTGGGACCATCGAATTCTACTAGTACAAGGAAACGGTAATTTTACTGACTGTGATTAAATTTAATGTTTTTGCCTATAAAAAAAAATAGAAGTCGCACATCAAATAATTAAAAAAAAAATCGACTTCGACTAGTACCTACTAGTATTCGCTACAATTTTTAAAGTTTCCCTCGATTCATCCGCGAACAAAAATAAAACTATATGTAATAATAATACGGTTGAATAGAAAAAACATTATTTTTGTGATCGCCTAAAAACCTTCAACATCAAATTAATCAAATCGTCATTCTAATGCAAAATTTAGTTTTGTTTGAGCATTTTAGTAATATTTATGCACAATATAATAAGGTATTTTACAATATAAAAAGTGTAAATCAAAAACACATGTTGCGTTGTTCAATTTGTTGTAATTGCTATTCATTTAGAATCCGAAGCGAATGAAAATAATAGTTCGTACACGGATCATGTGACATTCCCTTCACTAACATTTTCTGGTGGACCGGTTATAACTATTCTTGTAGGTATTGACATTTTCATGTCCACATTTTTCCGCGAAATCCATAAACCTATTATGAACGTGTGGTTGGAACGCGACGAAAATTAATAACCATTCCCGCAAAGCATTTTTTTTATCGACAGCATAAATTGTGATGTCGAGTTATCTAGCCTCTGTTTAATTTGAAAATGTTATTACATATTTTTAATACATAGGATGGGCTTGCCACCTATCTACCAGTACCTATCATCTTTACTATACAGAGTTTAAAAGGATCCCGAGCAATAGTCTTAGAAACATTGTTGTGCTCGTCAATATGAACAACTTTTATTATGGCAATCAATCCATTTGTCACGGTCCTGACATACCCCTTTCATACATTTTTTCATACATGACCTCCGGTTTCGAGTTTTCACGCCACCTTCCACCAGGATATCACCAATCTGATCGATGTAGATATGATCTGTTGGGGCGACCTATCATACGCCGATTTTGTAATTTAAGTTTTGTATCTTTTATGTTAAGGTTCAATTTCATAAAATTAACATTTTGTTTTGTGTCACTTTTGTTCTAACGGTGCGAAATATAATCAAAAAATCTCTTATTATTAGATATATAATCAATGTATAAAATAATTCTTAGAACAATAATATTCTATCCCTGCATTCAACAAGTCGTGAACCCTCCCTTTAGACCAAACGCGATTCGTGAATCTGGGCAAATTCGTTAGAACCATACAGTTCTTGCTTAATATATTCAGTGAGGCTTAGTTATGGAACTAGCGGGGTATTACTGAAATCAAATTAAACTGATTTGATTACCAGTGAAGCTACGTTCGGGTTGTAGTCGCTTATAGAAATATGAAAATCAGGAAATTGTTTGCATTGAATGCTGCGGCGCGTTGATTGTATAAATACATGCCTATCTACAGACAACGAAAATGGAATTAATAAGAATGAACGGTCGTAACACAGGCGGCCAAGTTTGGCTATACGACGGGACACAGATCTTGGACTATTTGTAAGCGTGATCTACGTATATATACGTACTAATATTACAAAGAGGAAATATTTGATTCTTTGTTTGTTTGCATCAAATAGACTTCAAAACTACAGTACAGATTCACAAAATTCTATAACGAAAAGGATGTTAGGCAAACATTAGACGATACGTTTTGATCTCAGTTTTGCCACAGTCATGATTGTTATTGACGGATTTCCTATCGTCTAATATAGTGAATGATGTTTGAATTAGTATTAGTGGTAATTCCATAAATCATGACTGATGGAATTGAATGACACTTGCTGCTTGAGCGTCTAATGTCTGCCTATAACTATACCCGGGGGAGGTAAAGGCTACATTTTATCGCGAAATTCCTCCGGGATCGAAAAAAACGTGAGTAACACCGCGCAGTTCAGCAAGTACAATAAACGGCCCGTATTCTGTTAGTCAATGCACAATGTAATGCTTGAGGCGAATTTGACACTTCCCATTAGAGTCAGACAAAGCATAAAACTTCCTTGAGTAGTGCTTGGTTCACGTTTATAAATTGGGTCTAAGACTCGAGTAAGTAGTTTTTCAGGATGTATACCTGCCTATGGATAATCGGCTGAAGCTTTTAGATATAACGCTAACTTCCAACCTCAACTTTGGCTCATACACACATCAAAACATTTTTAGCTCTAAAAAATCTAATTTATTTAAATCAAATCTAATCTTCTGGATTGGTCTCCTACCTAATTCTCCATGCCTGTATCAATGGACTTATCACCACATTTTGAATAAATTATGAATGAATTCAGTTTTTGTAAAATATATCCTTGATCAATCTTCTAAAATGTACTTGATCCCTAGACACTTTTGATGTGTGTATATTGAGGCTACGGCCCAACGCCCAAAAACTTGGCATCACCTTGAAGGTGCAGTACACATTGTATCAAGCACAAGTTATATCTTGTTTGGAATACTGCTCTCATATTTGAAATGGATCAACAAAATACCAGCTTGAAGCTCTGTAGGCAATAGAGAGGCGTTCTAGAAGGCTTATAGGTGATGACAGACTGTTTGATGCTCGGCTAAGTCTAGAACATCGCCGCAAGGTTGCGCGCCTTTTTTTGCGCTGCAGCCCCCACGCCCTTTCAGTCGCCTCTTACGATAGCCTCAGACCTATTCTTATGCTCCGAACTGCAGGGCTAAAGGTTGCGGGTCTATCTGTCTTCATCGAGTTCATAGAGTGTGCTGCGGAGTTGCATAGCCTAAGACCCCCATCGCGTTTTACAATAGCTTACTTATACTTTTACAATTTACGTGAACCTGGTTTGCGTGACCATTCATACACTTTAACTCAATTGTTGTTCACCGGGTATATAGGTTCGAATATAATCTAAAGCCAAGCTCGAGCTTTCCTTGGTTTATTTTACTCACTATATACCCGGTGAATATTATTAAGTCATAATGTCGGTGCGTTAAAAAATTTCATACACTTCTTTAGGAGGTACTTGTTTACCCGTGACTTGAATACTTCCAGACTATACTGCACAGGTAACACAGATTTCACAAATCATTCCACATCCTAGCGGTTCGCACTAAGAAAGTTGATGCAACGTATGCTGTTACGCTGAAGTGGCAGTGGGCCGGCCATATTAGCCGTAGAACCGATGACCGTTGGGGAAAACGAGTTCTCGAGTGGAGACCGCGTCTCGGCAAACGGAGTGTAGGACGCCCTAAGGCAAGGTGGACTGATGATATACGCAAGATGGCTGGCAGAAGCTGTATGCGAGAAGCCGAAAACAGATCACAGTGGCGTGCAATTGGAGAGGCCTATGTCCAGCAGTGGACAAGTATGGGCTGATGATGATGATGATGATGATGCTGTTATGGTTATAGAGTGTGGAGAAGAGAGCTTCAATTGGTTTAATATTATATTTTATTTTTCCTGAAAAATGTGAAGTACTGAAAAGGGTTTTAACTTCGTAAATAATAAGTTCATGTCTGAACCAACAGTGAGGGTGGTTCTTACCTCTGTCGCCTACAATGGCTCGGTCATTTTATTACAAGCAAAAGACCCTTCATAAGCGAGCATAGTATATAATGAAGATCAAACAAAAGTTGTATTTATTGATCGAGTCGTCTTATTTGAAGATCAAAGCGGTCGTTTAAAGGCGAATGTTTCGAATTGTTAATGAATAATAATCGCTGTTCTTGATTCTGTAGCGAGCAGACAGACAGTGTTTATTATTAACCTTATGGAAAAGTTTGCGATGTTTTATTTTGAAGACGTATTTAAATTTTAAAGTACAGTCGGTATGGATTTTTAGGTCAGGGAACTTGGCTTGGATGACGGTTCTATTCCCACACATGTTTCGGCTCAGAAATGTGTGTCTTGAGTAAACAGATCTAATAAGACTACAGAGCCAAATTCGGAACCAGGTTCCTTTCACGCAAACTTGCCAAGCCCAACCGGCATAAACGCAAGGCCAAAATAAAGGCTGCAGGGTGGTTTTATCTGGAGCATATTCCAATACGTCTTGTATTAATGGAGACGTAAGGAATATCCGGAATTTGGTTTCTGTGGATGAATAACATTGAAAACCCCTGCAGTACTCGAACAAACCTACAATGTGACTCAAAATCCTTCAAACGAACCAAGAGTCTGGTCTAAAAACCTAAGATTGATATTTAGATGATAATTTCTCAAGAACATTAAGATTAAGATTTTATTTGTCACATCATAACAACTTCACCTTATTGATGTGTGAGATACGCAGGACGTCTCATCAAAACTTATAGACGACTTTCTAGGTCGACCGTGCCTAGTAAGAATATTTGTGAACAACCCGTTAATTTTATAGAAGACAGAATATTTCTACGTCACAGTTCGTGGTGATCGCGGTGGACCGGCCTTGCCGAACTTTCTCGAACATTTAACGAGGCCTCAAACCAACATATATGACTTTAAGGCTTTGTTCACACAAATTATGTGTACACTAATTATTTATTAAATCATGTTTTTAATATATTGTTTTTTGCTCCCATCTGCAGCCACATAACGTCCACTGCTGGACGAGGGCCTCCACTAATGAGATCCGTCATTTGGGGTGAAATGCCAGTAATCGCCACGCTTGGCAGGCGGGTTGGCGATCGCAGTGGTGTTGTGGTTTAACTCCCAGAGAGCGCTGCTGCCCGTTCTCTGGAGAGCTCCCTCGGTCGCCTCGCACAGACTCCCACGACGGGAAAAGTTGGGCTGGGGTTG
>SJJU01008461.1:0-14159 GCA_012932125.1 Conopomorpha cramerella | reverse complement strand
GGGCTGATGATGATGACACGTACTATCCCCGGGACATTTACACACTGCCACCTGACCCCGTTTTAATACCCTGTGCCAGAGATGTACACGGGCATCAACATCATCATCAGCCCAAATTTGTCCACTGTTGATTATAGGCCTCTCTAATGCGAGCATACATATTTTTAAATAAATAATAACTTTAAAATACATACTAAAAAACACCTCGTGTGAGCAGACCCCGATCTTAGAAACGTTGTCGAACTGACGAAAAGGAACAACTTCTAGGAGTTTTAGGACTATTCTAGAAGAAAAATTAAATGTAAAGTTCAAAAATACTGATGAAATACATGACAAAATATTCTATTCGCTGTAAGCATAAAACTGAATTTCAAATGTTACGTAATTTTTATTGCATATGTTCTTTTCTTCAGGGAAAAACTACTCATAGGATTTTAACGAAACTTGGTTGAGAGCCAGAATAGGAAGTAGACTATATTCTGACAGAAAATTCCCACAGAGACAAAATAAACGGATTAAACCGCCCGTAAACATGGCGGCACAATTACTTACTAATAATTAAACTACGAGTATCATTTCATTAACAAACTAAAACTATGATAGTCATTACCATAACTTTAAAGTGCCTTTAATGCCGTAATAGTAATTATGACCGGAAAATTACCCAAAGAGATGTAATAACATAATTTTGAACATAAAAATGAAAGTCTTATGTAATTCATTCATTGATTTCACATTCCCGCGCTGGTCTGGTTTATAAAAATAATGACACATCATGCATATCTACCAATACATGGTTTAACAGGTGATATAAGGGGGGAGAGGTATTCAGGTTCCGAAAGTACGGACTGAAAGGGACTATGTGGCCATCTGTTATCGGTACTCTTACAATGAGCCTTACTGCAGTCAGACTAAACCGAGAAGACGTCATACTCCAAAAAGTTATTTTATCCCGCAATTCCCACGGGAGCGTCAAATACGGAATGAACTGCGAGAGACGCTGCAGAGCATAACTAGTAGGTTATACAGTGAAAGGGCTAAATAATAGGTATCTAGATATACCAACCGTCTATTGAACTAGGCCGTAATCTTTGCGTTTCTTTCTGGAGAGTGAGCTTTGCATATAATTGCATGGCACTCGTAAAGGAATACCTAGTTAGTTACTATAGAATTACGAGTACCTACTAGTGGCGAAGCTAGGAGGTAAGCCGGTAGTACAAGACAAGCCTATGCCAGGCACATTAACAAATATTTTCAAGGAAATTAAGTAGCGTAGGGGCTTATTATAGCTCAAATAAGTAAGACAAATAAAAAATCGAAATAAGCCTTTTTTTTCACTACCGGCTTACCTCCTAACTTCGCGACTAGTACTTAATAATCATCATTGTGTATGATTTTCACTGACTTAAATAATACAGTACTCAGAATGAATGCTTTAATAATATATGTATACATTTTTATATCTGCACAAAACAATGGCAAGTTTAATGAAGATTGTGTCTTGAGATTTAGTTTAAATTGAGTTGAAAACAATACAGTTGTTCCTACACAAACCGTAAGAAGCTATCTTAATTTTAAATCCGCTCATTCACTATTCACGGAATATTACTTGGGACGATTACACTCGAGAGCAAACATTCTAATTCAAATGTTGTAAAATCTTTTCTTATATAGCGAAAATACGAAAGAACGAGAATCTAAGGTGACACTAAATGAACATTAAATGACTCTTACAAAAAGCTCTCGAACTCTAAGCTAGCTGATTCGTTAGCGGATTTTCTTTCACTCTGGGATCAAATCCTCAGGGATCTGTTCCCTGAGGATTTGATATGCATAAGGATAATAATTGCAGATACGTTAATATACGTTAATACGTACTGCTGAAACCCTGATATGAACATGCACACAGCAGTATTGTTTGTTGTAGAGAGTAATATTCCCCAGGCGCAAGCCAGTGGACCGCAAATCCGTGAGCTTATAGAGGCAATGGTCGCATGCTTGAACCTGCTCAAAAGCGATGTTGCGGCTTGGAGTATGGTCAATTTAATTATGGTCGGGTCAAATTCGAGCGTTTATAAATATGTAGAAGAAGTAAACTGTGAACTCAAGCGTCACTTTATATACTTATTTTTTTATTTATTTCAACATTTTAGAGTAATCATAAGTAGCTATAATAAAAATAAAACAAAGAATAAAAATTCGCCAAAAGCGTGTGACTGGTTATTTCTGCCCTTTAGTACAATTTTACAGTGTAATAACAGTGAAAGTAAATGAAAGTGGGCTGCTTTTAGTAGACAAGAAAAATGGAAATAAAAACAGTTTAGTAAACAATATTAGTAATATTCCACAATTAAACCATTTGTCTCATTGCTTCCCACGCAAATGTCATTAATATACTCAATTATGGAAATTAACTTAATAAATATAAATACGTCGAAACTTCTTAATATTTGATCTTCTTACTGTTCGGTATGTGTATTTCTTTAAATAACAACGTTCAAAGAAACAAATGCAACAAGATTTTTTTTAATTACGGTTTTAATTAATGTCTATTATTTAAGATAATCTCGCACAGATTTTGTTTTTTTGGTATGTATGTATGTATGTATGTATGTATGTATGTACGTTTATAGCGGCGAGACGCAGCAATCGCCATCCGCACTTGCCCACACACACTTGACTTCCATCTAAACAAATAAACACGTAGCAGTTTACGACTTGGCTTGTCATATACGGCGCGTGGACAAAATGTAACGGAAAAAAATCTATCTCAATACAAAATGTCACCTATGTAGATGTTGTTTACCTAAGTAAAAAAATATCTGTTTCGTATGAAAATGAAAAAAGTTTTATTCGTTTCCCAGCATTGTCGCCATAGTAAACATTGTTCCTTTTTACGAACGCAACAAAGTTTCAACCATTGCTCGGGGTCCATTTACACACTGTACAGTACCTACGATATCTCAGTTTCTCACACAACGACATTACCGTGAATAGATAACCTCACAGGCTGGGTAATTATGGGTTTCTCTAAGTGCCTTCTGGGCTTCGGATGTACCGTGTCATTATCTTCACAACGTCACATGATTCGTGATATAGTCATAAACAGGTCTTCCCGTGATCAGTCACACTGACATCGCAGGCAAATTTCGCTGAGATGCTTCGAATCAGCTTAAAATGCCCAATACGGAAAATTCTTATTAAGTATTTTTTCTGTTCAAAGTTGGAGATTTTATTTTGGTAGTATTTTGCTGAACTACGGCGTCACGATATATTGTGCTGGAGTGGCGTGCACTGGCTTTTACGACAAGGTAGGCAGTAATCCTCAAGGATTGACACCTATGTATAGGTAACTTGTATTTACGTAACAGCCTGTGCTTTGTGGGTGAGCCTATCTAGTAGGTACCTAACCTACTAGATAGGCTCACCCACAAAGCACAGGAACATCGTTAGCCTATAACTCAATATTGTTCACCGGGTATACAGGCGCGAATATAATCAGTCTTTGATTATTTATATTCGAACAATATTATCTCTATGTCTGTGCGCGTTTCTATAAAAAATGTTCGTTAGCCTGTCGTGAGTACAACAAAAAAGGATCTAGCAATAACTTTATTATTTGGTCGGGTAACCAAAATACTAAGGTAGGCAGTGTCTTTTTGCCTACATGGTGTACACGTCACTGTCGGGCTGCTATAGTGGGACACTCTGTATGCAGTATGCCACCTGGCTGTGATCATTGTTTTCTCTGATGGTCAGAAATCTATTTTGTCTCCTTACTTATATACTTGTGAGACATGGAGGGTAAAGGTGACATATGGAGGAGACATTTTTACCCTATTTTTATAGAACAAAAGCACTATTTAGTACAAAAATAACTTACGGTGTATATAAAAAGAAGTTGATCTCACTGTCTGGACACTTCCACTCCCTCTTCATGGTACATCGCCAGTACCTGAAGTCAACCATTGACAGAAGACTGCCCTCTACTTCTGTAACTGAAATGAAAAATACCGTGTCATTAATGTCGATGTCTGTGCGATGAATAATTAAATCCTTCCTAAAAAATCTTCTCTTCACGGTTTCATTGTTGTTTTTCTCCAGGAAACTTTGAATCATCTTTAATCCAATAAAACTAGTAAAATTTATCAAAAGTTAAGTACGTATAGTCTTTGAAAAATAAATCAACTAAAGATTATACAATATTGTTTATTATGCATGGATTATTTCAACTGTCTCTGTTTTCTCAGTGACACGTGTTTCATCATCAGCCCATATTTGACCACATACCCATAGTCCGTATGCTGGACATAGGCCTATCCAATTGCACGCCACTGATTTTTTTCGGCTTCTCTCATCCAGCTTCTTTTCTATTAAATCTGGAAACACCCGGACTACAGTATGTTTGTTAATTAAAAGTTTTATACCTACTATACGAGTACAGGAAAAATAGTGATACGCGTTACTGAAAAAACAGAGGCAATTAGAAGTACTTACACTACACATATACACCCATTACACTATGTGTTAAGTTCAGTTACATATGAGTTAGGTTACCTGGAAAAAATCGCTCTAAGCGATAAGGTCGACATTTGCAATCTTACCATTGTGAGTTTTACATTTTATAATGTACAGTTTGCAATAAAGATATATTCATTTATTCATTCATTATCCATGTACCTCTAGAATAATTTTAAGAAAACATTACTGCATAAAATCGAATCGATGAATCGAATTGTCACTTTCATTTTCGATAAATATCCTTTAAAGTAACAGCTATCTGAACCCCTAAACCCGAGACCTATCGAAGATCCTCAAAACACCAAAACAAGATATCCGGTAAAGAAAGCCAATTTCAACCAACAGTACTTTGACCTTGAAGTTATAAAGTTTTAATTTCCATTGACGCAACATTGAAAACGTCTACTAAGCATACTGTAGCATATGTACGCTAGTTATATATAATATGGGAAGTGGATTCGGTCCAGCGGACGAGACTGACCACTTTCGCTGCCGCCACTGGACCGTGCCTGTGGTATTCACGATGCATTCCTGTTCTACTCCGAATTGAGCATTGTAAGGTGCGATTTACACCAGGCGCGGCGGAATTAGTTTTTGTTGCAAAATAATGACATGTTTTTTTTTTAAGTAGTATACGAGCCACGCTTGTTTTCTATGTTTAAAATATTTCACGGTTGCCTAAACCACGTGTACGTTCGGCCAAGAAAATGGTCTATCCGTTTTGATGACCTGTGTCGCTAATCTAGGCCTATACTCTAATTTTTAATTCACTGCCACCTTATGGTGCCATTGCAATGAATAGTTGTTGCAACAGTAGACTTCAAAGTCATTCAAACTATCCTTTTTGAACTCGTATCGTCCTTATTCTTATGTCTTTTAAAATACAAAAATTGCGTACGTAAAATCGAGTCCCATCTTTGAAATTCCGTAAACTTACATTTTCTTGTAGGAAAATGAAAAAGTACTGGCATCCTCTCAGTTATAACCAACGATTTCGGTGTGTTATGAGTTTAAAGCTTAGGTACTGTATCTACTCAAAAGGATCCAGGATCCGCTTTTTACTATAGTTTACCTTTGACTTACTTCCGATTCGGACAACATCCCCTTTAGAAATAGAAAAGTGTTCATTATTCATAATTAACTCATACACTAAAGGGCAATATTGTTTAGTGTGAATCGCACCTAATATTGTATTACAGTGCAAACTATAGATAAGTATTTGCTATAGATGCCAATGATAATATAAGGAAATGTAATTAATTTCATAAGTTTGGAAGTAATCGTGCTTCTACAGTTACATGTATACATAAGTCACGCTCGTTTCCCAGAGGGGCAGGCAGAGATAATGGATTCTCTCTCTCGTATCTCTTTGGCCTCTTCCACATCCATACATAGCCAGTTTCGGATGCTTTGATTTTCGAAAATGAACAGTGCGTTTTTTTTAATTGGCCATGGGAAGCTAACGGCAATGGCCCGCCAGATATACAGCAACATTAAACTTCGTAACCAAATCCTAAATGTGTTAGTGGGTCTTCGTCCCACAGGAGTTTTTATCCCGTCCCGAGCTAATGTTTTCTCTTCAACATCATCAGCCAATATTCGTCTAGTACTGGACATAGGCCTCTCCAATTGCACGCCACTGTGATTTGTTTTGCCAGTCATCTTACGCAAGCCCACCTTGCCTGAGGGCGTCCTACACTCCGTTTGCCGAGGCGCGGTCTCCATTCGAGAACTTGTTTATCCCAACAGTCATCAGCTATACGGCTAAATATGACCTATGTTTATGTTTCCTAAATTATTATATGACTGCAAACGGTTAAGAATCCACAATATTCTAATTGCAAACCACTAGCTTGGTTATTCTAATTTGCTTCCTAATATTTTGTAATAAAACATAACCAACAATTCAACCAAGCAAATGAAGCGTGCATTTCTAGAAGTTATAGCAAATATGTAACAGAAATAACGTCATGAATGATATAACAAATGCTAACCAGTTCGATTTATTTGTGTTTACGTTATTTTACACCAATAATTTTAGAAGAAAAAAGAACCGACTGCAACGCGTACAAGTTGTCTCTACAGTTTTTTAAAATTACCCTCGAATTATGTGGTCCGCCATCATCACACACTCTTATCCACATTAATTCCAAAAAAAAACATTGAAATTCGGTTCAAATCATTGAAATCTTGAAAGGTGGTACGTCAGTGATACGTAACTTTTTGCCGAGCGTAAATGTGCCACGCACGGCCTGAGCTTAATTTAGACAAGAAAAATTCATGGGAATATTTTTTTAAGTCATTGCTAAATTCTTTTTTTTACTTAAACTATAACTTTGATACAATTATTTATGTAAATAGAGAGAATACGAGGGCGCGCCCTCTAGCGTCTGGCGCGAAATATTATATGTACTATTGTAACTATAAAACTCTTGCGTTTTCATTTTATATTTTAAATCCACGGGTTCCTTTCGAAAAAGAAATATTCGTATGTTCTGAAATGTTTCCCGCGAATTAACAACGGGATTTTTTTTTAAATATGTAAGTAAACCTTTCTACACTGGTAAAAACATGCCCGAATACCTCTCTATATTTTCCTTATCTGTAATCGGAACGTGGACTGCCCAAGAAACATCGATTTGATATCGTGCAAAATGATCGTGAAAAATGAACATGCGTGCCAACAGCGGATTGAAAAAAGTGCCGCGTGTGGTGGATGAAGGAGTGTTATAAAGAAGACATGCTCGTGAAAGCGAATAAAACAGGAACATACGACTAGGAATAAGAATCATCTATCCTAAGCCGTGTGGTAACGGCGAATAGAATACATGTGTCACCACCCTACACTCAACATTTCCCTTCGTGGGGGTCGTAAGAGGCGACCGAGGGAACTCTCCAGAGGACGGACAGCAGCGCTCTCTGTGAGTTAAACCATAACACCTCTGCGATCGCCAACCCGACTGCTAAGTGTGGCGATTATTGTCATTTCCCCTCCACATTATCATCGCAATCATTGGGGGAGGCCCTCGTCCAGCAGTGGACGTCATGTGCCTGATGATGATGCTAAGACCTAGAATAATTGTGACCGAATTCAGATTATTACTCTTTATTGCACTCTGTACAAGCTACCAAGAAAGCAGCTTGTATCAGTTTTGATGTCACTTCCTGTGTCACAAGAATCAGTGAGGTAGAAATGAACTTAATTTCTAATAACATTAATATGTGTTGTAGCCTTAGAGTGGTAGACCAGGTTCTTGGCTGACCGTAAATTACAAACATAAAAATTACCAATGGTAAGATTGCAAAAGGCGAGAGATTACTTCCTCGCATAAATATCGGAATTGTGCTATTTCTCAGTTTAACAACAGTATTAAAAATATATGTTTCGTTTTAAATTGCATACTCGGTCGGATCCAAATCATTGGGAATTTAAATTCATACTATGAGTAATGACAATTAAATTGTGAATGGCATCTTTTGATCTTATGAGCCTATATTATCAGACTGGTTGTTTTATTATAGAAAACCATATCACGTGAGTCTGGTTGTCGCGCCGCGTCGTCGCTCGCTGGACAAAATGATCCACCGCTTACATAAGTAGCGTAGATAGAAATAGGTAGATAACTACAATAACATTGCTCTAGACAAGAATGATGGCTATCATTTTCTCAGTTCATAAACCCTACTGTGCCGTAACGGACCACAAGTTTATCTTGTCTCGGAATAACTCTTTTGAGATGTTATGAACAATTTGTGAGTGAGGAATGGGTTCTAAATAGTTAAAATATAATTAGCTAGGGACATCAGATGTCACAGAGGTGAATAATTGTATTGCATACTATTAAACATATTATGTAAATAAAAACGTAAAAGATATGGTAACCCTCATAAATTTACGTTAAACCTAGCATTTCCAAGTTCAGAGAAAAACATTAGAATTCCTGCATGCCTAAACACGTGTAGATATACAATGAAGAATTTACTCTCAAGGCAGTTAATTAAGAATTTCTTAATAAGAAATAAATACTTGGAAGCGTGGAATATACAGGAACAAAACAATTGGAAAACTAAAAAAAGTTCTCCATAAGAAAGAAATTTCAAAATACAGGCAGGATGGTAGTCAAACGATCAAATGCGCTGCCAAACAAGAAACAATATTTATCAATATTAAAGTAATCTTAAATTCTGTTCAATGGAAATAAAAATAAGCATTTTGCATCGATAGTAAGTCACTGTGCATGATAATTGGAGCCGAAAGACTACGATTAGTCTAGTTTTCACTTCAATACAACATCGATCCAAATTAGTTTTTGCACCCATGTCGTCAGTGGCCAAGCAATTTCTCTTTTGCACATGGACTGGACGCCATCGGACCAGAAAAATGGGGCTACGAGCAATTTTCACTCTTGATTATAAAGATGAATTATACTTGATTCTGATAAACTTGTTTATAACCGCCCTGTATTATGATATAGCTAATTTTTATTGGCTGCTTGACGTGATACGTAAACGGCTATTAGTGATATCAATGGTTCCATCCTGCACCAAGAAACTGAGGAATACGGCCTATATCGACATATTAATACGGTTAACACTTTATTACTTACTAGCTAACCCAGGAAACGCGCTAATGCAAAAGCTAATGTGTATTGGCGTTAGTGAACGCAAATATATATTATTGACAGTGTATGTCTGCTATTATTTGTATGTATTATACATATAAACCTTCCTCAGGAATCACTCTATCTACTAAATAAAACCGCATCAAAATCCGTAGCGTAGTTTTAAAGATCAAAGCATATACCTAGTAGACGCAGACAGCGGAAGGCGACTTTGTTTTATAATATGTATTTCAGACAACAAAAACGGATAACAGACGAGCTAATAAAAGTTTACATATTTCTTATTTAAAACCTGGTGCACCAGGAAAATTTAAATAGAAAAAATATTTGTATGGATGTTTCGAGGTTCGCACCTAGGTACTTACGTAGCTTATAATTAATTTTACTTTTTGGGATGAAACATAATAATAATAAATATTTTAGAATAGGCTTAAAATTTATTGAACATTTAAAACACTTATGTAGCTATATTATGTATATATTGAAACAGACATAAGAACCTACATTCTCGTATATTTCATCAAGACACGCTAATAAGAAAAAAGATACTTTCTGTACCCCAATGCAATAATATCCATCAATATGAATTAATTGGCCACGTCTAGGTAACCGTCTGGTTCTTTTTTTTTAGGATAAGCAATTGATTTATTTAAAAGTTTGAAAGTTCAAGAATATCTCATATTTTGGACACATTTATGAATTAATCAAACGGATTAAAGCATATAAGTTATTTTAAAATCGTTTTTGCCATCACAACTCCATTTCCGTGTAGAATATTTGAAACCTAAGAAAAGAATTCTGGAGAGCTCTATTCTTGTACTAATTTTGCAAATTGCTTTTATAATTAGTTACTTTGTAAGTCCATCCTGTGCTCATTTGGGTTGTAAATAAAATTGATTCATTCATTATAATAATACATAAATTGTGTTGCAATATTTATTTTATTTATATATTTATTAATCTCTCCTCACTCATTAGTGCTGGCTAGAATTTCAGCGTCACGGGCAACCGTGGCAATATGCTGAGTCGGCGTCTCTTTTTTGCTGACAGACACAGGAACGATAGATGCTTTTAAAATGAACATGTTGTTTGTGTGTTTTTAGCGAAATTAAATGAATATGTCTATGTCTAATTCATCAGCTGCCATTCTTGCTATTCCTAAATAGCATCTGGAGATTTAGGTTTATTCAGGCTATAACTACATTGACATTCTTAACTCCTTATTGTGTTAAATGGGTTAAGGGTCCTTGTGATACTAAGGATATGTACACCTCTTTTTAGGGATTACGCAGTGAGTGTTAGTAGTTTGTAGGTAAAAAGTCCATAACGCGTACCTATTTATTATTGTTTTTGGTGCCTTTTTATTACTGTTTTGAAAACTTGAACTATCAACAGACAAAAATTAACAATTGTAAGAAATTATAATAGAAGTAAAAGTAGAGACGAGAATAGAGAGATATGAAAACGAAATACGCTTTCATCAAAAAAGGTTTTCGACGATTTGCATTTTGGGAATGTAACCCAAAATCATAGGATAGGTTTATTTAAAAAAAATTAACAAACAAGTCAATTTATCTCTCATCTGACTCCTTGTACCTGTTGACGACAGAATCGTGAAAGGTAGGAGGTCTAAACCAGTTCCTAAGGTACCTTATACAGGCGTCTAGTGTAAGCGAAGGTCTAGGTGGGTTAAGTTTGAATCAAGAAGAAAGCTTAAGGCACCTAACATAAGGTCAGCGGGGCCAACCCTGATCATTTACCCGCAATGTGAGGTTTGTTTATTAGGTATTAGACGATTTTACGAACCGCGTTTTGAGATTAAAAGGCACGTGTGTTTAACATTTTATGTCTACATACAAACTTTCTGTATGAATTCATAGCAGGCATTTATTTTGATTAAAGAAATTAAATAATAAATTAATTCTTATACAAAATTAAGATTGTCAAGAACCTTGCCAATACGGCCTGAGCAGTATTATTTTATGAAAAGCTCGGCTTCTCAGTATAACAACGTTTTTGTTGCTTTCCGCATTACTAAAATTAGGTAATTTAGTCATGAAGTACCCACCTCTATCAGTTCCTATACTTAAAACTAAACTAAGGAAAGCAGTCAATAACAATTTCCTCATATCAAAACACATTTTGTCACTTTTCACTGCACGAAAACTCCAGGTGGTTAACACAAACTTTTTGCTAATTCACACTTTTTCTCTATGATCCAAACTCCACGGAGGTTATATTCACAAAGTATTTATGTGTTGCGCGAACTTTTTTGCTCATGAAAAGCGCGCGAAGCATTTCAAACATCGAACCATCGCGTTCCATCCATCCGGTGGCATACGTGCATTGCGGGCAGTGAAATTCTACCGAATGTTGCCGGGACTCTCACTGGCTCTTGAGTTTCCGCATCATGCTATGCTACCTTTCTTCTTGTTAAATCATTCGATGAATTTGCAACAAGGTCAAGCGTACTAGTGACTGAAAAAAAACCGGGTGATCTAGATTGTATGGAATCCCGTCTTTTTGGTGAGGTCGAGACTGCGATCATTGTCGCTCGATTACAGGTTTTCGATGCGAGACGAAATATTGGCGGTGTTTTTTTTTTTAGAAAACCAGATAACCGTGTCATCGATTTTAAAAAGAAAACAATCTGCGATCGATTAGTGAGATCAATTATGTACACGTAAAGTGTCTTTCCGCTGTTTGTAAGTATGTGTCCGTATTAGTTACTAAGGTTAATTTTTAGCTTGTCACAATACAACAACTCTACCTTATTGATATTTTAGTGACATAGGAAGTGTCATCTAACTAAATTAATAGACCGCTTTCTTGGCCGACCGTACCTATAATACATGCATAATATAGTAGAGAAACGCGGATAATTTTATAGGTAAGTACCTACCTACCTGTTGTGATGTCGTAATTAAACACATTTTTGACGCTTAAATTGCAAACGCTGGCTGAACCCGAATATAAATCATTAACAATAACTGTATAAAAAAAGTCAGTCATATTAAGTTTATGACTCACTTTTTTATGTCAAGGGCCGTATTTATCCATCTGTTAGGGATAACACATAATTATAAACATTTTCGTACTCGTCATATCATACAGTACTCGTGATCCGGCGTTGTTTTTTTTTTTAAATGTACGTACACATACATTATTCTCGAAGGTGCGTCGGTATTTTACACCGGAACAGTTGCTCACATTGTATCAAGCACAAGTTCGGTCGTGTATCTGAATACTGCTCCAGTTTTTGTGTTGGTTCAGAAAAATACCATCTTGAGGCTCTGAAGGCAATAGAGAGGCGTGCTAGCAGGCTTATAGGTGACGACAGGTTGTTTGAAGCTCGGCTACAAAGCCTTGAACATCGCCGCAAGGTTGCAAACCTCTCTGTCTTCTAACGGGTGCATTTCGAAGAGTGTGCTACGGAGTTGCTGTTTACTACCCCCATCGCGCTTTTACAATAGGACAACCAGGAAAACGCCAAAACGTCAACTATACCAGGTGGATATACCATTTACGCGAACCAAACGGTTTGCGTCTACCTTCATAGCGCGAACCGCCAGGATGTGGAATAGCTTGCCGGAGTTTGTGTTTCCTGCGCAGTACAGTCCGAAAGTCCTTAAGACACGAGTAAATAGGTACCTAATGCTCCAAGGCAAGGCTCCATCGTAGACCACATCGCTGCTGAACATCAGACAGGATGGTGGTCAAATGCTTGTTCGCTGTGTTTAAAAATAGTGATTCTCTGTTATTTTAAGTAGGAATGTACTATACATATAAACCTTCTTTTAAAATAACTATATCTGTTACGTTGTTTAAAAGATCTACATATAGATTTTGATACATGGGGACAGACAGCGAGAAGCGACTTTGTTCTATAATATGTATTGTTTGATGAGCATTAAATCCGTACACAGTTGTTGCGCGTCGCTAGTATAACTAAAGGATAAATTCTACACTAAGTATACATGATCATATAGGAGTATTATTAGTATGTGTTTGCTTACCTATAGATAGACGATACGATATCTTTCTATCCGACTTGACTAATAGGTAGTTATTATAAAGTATTTGTTAAGTAACTGTTCACCGTATAACGTGTAACAGATAAGATAAAACAGTAATTATAGCGAATGCATGAATCGTAGAACAGTAATACTGTTATTATTTAGTTTCATACTTAGAGAGTTGGATAATGACGAAAATAAGTTATCATTACGGAACGTTCACATCAGAAAAAAATGCGAGTGAGTATCTCAATGATCAGTACTCAAAACCGTTCAGTTTTTATGTCCTAATTATTCCGTCATCATCAGCCACATAACGTCCACTGCTGGACGAGGGCCTCCCAATGATTTCCGTCATTTGAGGGGAAATGCCAATAATCGCCACGCTTGGCAGGCGGGTTAGCGATCGCAGTGGTGTCGTGGTTCAACTCCCAGAGAGCGCTGCTGTCCAGCCTCGTACGACCCCCATGAGGGGAAAATTTGGGCTGGGGTGGTGACACAATATGTAATTACTCCGTACAAATAATTAATTAAATGTTAATTTATTGCCCATGCAACAACTACACATTCAATATTTTTAATATAAAATATAATAAAAATATTCCTATTTAATATCTGCCTAACTACTTCTTGAATTTTTTCGACCATGGTTTATATATCCTAAGTTCAAAAACAACCTGTTTTAACCATATACAGCTATTAGCATTGCAGAGAGAGCATTGCACTTTTCTTCTAAAAATGAAAGAAATAAAATTCATTTATTCTCGCAACTTGAGCATCCAAACAATTGGAGATATATAGTAAATATTAATTACTGAACATTGTAATAAGTACATTTTTATGTAGGTACTTAAGGGCGTATACACAAAATCATAACATATTGCAAGTGACACTCCGCTTTTATTAACAAGGCAAAATGGTATATTTATTTTGCTATTGACTATAACGAAGGCGTTCGTTAGAAAACCTCTTATAGCATTCCTACCGGAACGATGTCATG